>VUQR01029611.1:0-12241 GCA_015108515.1 Hemichromis elongatus
CTCAGGCCAGAAATCAAAACCAATAAGGAAAACTCAAAGAAAACACACAACACTGGGTCAAAAGGACCCAGGACCGTGACACGTATGAAAGAAGGACTCCAGTATCCGGCTTTGTGTGGATTACCCTCTGAACTCCAGGACTAGGGAGGATGCTTTTTCCCTGCCCCGAATTGAAGAGGATGTGTTGTCAGGTGCACGTTGGTTCTCCACTTTGGACTTGGCTAGTGGCTACAATCAGGCCCCTGTTGCTGAGCCAGACAAAAAGAAAATTGCTTTCTGCACTCCTTTTGGGTTATTTGAGTTCAACCGCATGCCATTTGCCCTCTGTAATGCACCAAGCACCTTTCAGAGATTGATGGAGCGAATGTTTGGTTCCCAGAACCACCAATGCTTGTTGTTATATCTGGATGATGTGATTGTCTTCTCTACTACAGTAGATGAGCATATTCAGGACCTAGGAGCAGTACTGGAGACCTTGCGGGTACAAAACTTGAAGGCCAAGTTGGAAAAATGCTGTTTTCTGCAGACAGAGGTAAAGTACCTTGGGCATGTGATCTCCAAGGACAGGGTTGCCACGGACCCAGACAAAATATCTGCGGTGTCTAATTGGCAAATTCCTAGCTCTGTTGCTGAATTGAGGTCATTCTTAGGGTTTGCTAGTTACTATCGCCGCTTTGTTCCAGGTTTTGCATCCCTAGCTGCTCCGCTTCACCAGCTGGTGGCTGAGCTGGCTCGGACTAAGCACAAACGCCCCTCCAAGCGTGCACTGCAGGACGTTTGGACCGAGCAGTGTGAAAACGGCTTCCAAGAGTTGAAGGCTTGGTTGGTGAATTCCCCCGTACTGGCTTATGCTAATTTTTTACAACCTTTTATCTTGGAGGTTGATGCCAGCCACTGGGGTCTGGGGGCAGTGCTTTCACAACAGCAAGCTCATGGCAAGGTGCGTCCTATAGCCTATGCTAGTCGAGGGCAAAAGCCCACAGAGCGTAACATGTCCAATTACAGCTCCATGAAACTTGAATTCCTAGCCTTGAAATGGGCTATGACTGCAAAATTTAGAGAATATCTGCTGGGTAACAAGTGTGTTGTCTATTCAGACAACACCTTGAGCCATTTGACTACAGCAAAGCTTGGAAACAGCGCTGGGCTGCTCAGCTCTCTTCTTTTGATTTTTCAATTAAGTATCGTCCAGGTCGTACAAATGGCAATGCAGATGCTTTGTCCTGACAGTGTCAGCCATCAGAGCAAACTGTGTCTTTAGAAACACTGCTTTCTGGTACTTCCCTTCAAGCCTCTTTCGTTCAAACAGTTTTGCCACCCCAGCAAGTAATCCAATCTATGATTTCGGTTTTACCCTCTCATTCACTTGCAGACCTTGCTACTTTTCAGAGGGATGACCCCATGATTAGTGGCTTTTTGAAGTTTTGGCGCAGAGGAACTGGCCCTACTCACCAGGAGAGGAGAGATTTGCCAGCAGCAGTGCTGGAAATGTCTGTGAAGGTTCTCAGTCATCCAGGTCATCGTAGTCTAAGGAGCTGTAAGGAAAAGGCGTCTGGACTTCTTTAGGTTGCTTGAAGACGTTTCACCTCTCATCCGAAGAAGCTTCTCGGATGAGAGGTGAAACGTCTTCAAGCAACCTAAAGAAGTCCAGACGCCTTTTCCTTACAGCTCCTTAGACCTCAGCTACATTGCAAAAATTCAAAATCTTACCAAGTATATTTGTCTTGTTTCTAGTCAAAATTGTCTCATTACACTTCAAATAAGACACAATCAGCTAAAGGGCAACATTTCAGTAAGCTAAATGAACTTGTTTCAAGACATTTAATCTTGAAACTACAGACTATTTCAAGCTAAAACATCTTGTATTAAGTGTAAATATCTGCCAATGAAACAGGTGAAAAATCTCTAGTTTTTCTCTAGTTTCAAAATTAAATGTCTTGAAACAAGTTCATTTGGCTTACTGAAACTTTGCTGTTAGCTTTTTTTTTTCTTATCTTATTTTAAGTGTAGTGAGATGATTTTGAATAGAAATAAGAAAAATATACTTGGTAAAATTTTGAGTTTTTGCAGTGTAACATGAGCAGTCAAACCCAGAACCTTCATGCTGTGAGGCGACAGCACCAACCACTGCACCGCTGCATCCATGCTAGTGATCCCATTTGCATTTTTGCAATACGTCATAATGTTTAACCACTTTATACTTAAGGTCCCCGAAGTATTTACAGCACTTGTAGCACTTTGACTCAGTCAGACAGTCATAGCTTTGAATCTCTTCTCTTCAAGACTGAGTCTACTTTGCTTCCAAAGTGGTTCACATAGTTTAATGATTTTGTGGTATCTTCCTTATGGTTAATTATGTGGAGTCAAAAACAAACTGTAAAAGGTTTAGCCCTGAAAAAAATCTGAAACGCAAGCTGTAAGTCACAGTAGCCATCTAAGTTTACACTAATGTTTCCTAACCATTTAGGTTACAGTCTGCCTCCATAACATACCTGTAGTATAGATGATTCTGAAAGAAAACATCTATATGTTAAATGTGGGCCAATAGCACATTCAACCTACTAATGTTCACTGGTTAATAGGTAAAAATAAATTGCCATTGATCTGAACACATGTGCAAATTAAGCAGCTTACTTGACCAAACAAAAGGCAGCCCAATATCTGACAGAAGTACATCAGCGTGTTACACTCTGACCCTGCAGCCTGGAGTCAGGGAGACACAAAAGAGGACACAAGAGTATATCAGCTCTGCGTCTGTGTTGCTGTGTTGACTCATCAGTCATAGTACTATAAATATAGCTCAAATAAAAATGGATTTATTGATTAGTGTCTCATTTTTGAATTTTCCTTTATGACAGTAAACGTACTTTTAACATAAAGTGATACAGAAATAGGAATGGTGCCCCAGGGCACAGGAAATAAAGTGCCTAACCTAAAACCTACATCCATTTACAGTCCAAAGATCACATTTACTTGCTGTTTCCTCTAAACCAAACCACCGTTAAAAATAGCCATGACCAGTTGCCGTTTTTCCTCCTGTTGAAATTATATTTCCTTAAAACGGCAGTGCTCAGGTGTTTTCTGACATCATGGATCTCTGAGCCACTGTTAAAAATCAAATCATATGACAGCTTTAAAAATCAGACAACAAAAAAGCAGATCAAATAAATGCTTCCTGCATGTCAGTAAATATCCTCACATTCGTTTATTCCTCTCATTGTTTGATATGTTAAGAAAACAAAGAATGCAGTCAGGGCTTGGGACATTATTTATTATACAAGTTTTTTTTTTAAAAAGAGTGATGAGAATAAAATGCAGTTCAACTGAATTTAATTCAAAGTTGTCTCTACATCATGAACTTGCTTGTTGTGTTGATACACCGATGCTGACTTTTGGTCTGATTGGACTTTTCTGTCTCTCAGTCTTCATAATTCAGCATCCAACAGGAAAATCAAGAATTTAGCTTTAAAACAAAGACACTAAGTTCAAAGGAATGTGTGGCACAGGAGGAACTTGGTTATACGTTATATAAGTAGAACAAACTGGTCCTGCAAGACAGGTTTGAAGGCAAAGCGCATCAACATGCCTATTTACATAGCCATTGCTTGGCATTTGATTCTGTCCTGCTTTGCAATGCAAAAGGGTCACAAGTACCCACCCATGTATAACTATAGAGCCTCTCTCTGCACCTATTTCCAGTATAAAGAAACGTCCGATGTTTTTCACTGCTCTATTTAAAAGCCCACTTCACACATCTCTTTGCATTCTATTTGCACTCCATTCAGACTATTCATTTCATTTTCAGTCACTACAATTCGGATGAGTGAGGCGTGGGGGTGGTATTGGTGGGAGGTGATGGGACAGGCAGGAGGAGACTTCTGTTAACCTTATTAAAGTCAGAAGTTTGAAATGTGTTAAAATATGCATGTAGCAAAATATCATCACTGGCTATTCTTGATACCTATTGTTCCATAATATTTTGGCTATAATATACAATACCAGAATCATGTGTCCCATGGGGAACTATCATTAGAATGAAGACTTTCACTAACTATTCTCCTCCTTCACAAGCTCCTGCTGTTGGGTTAAATATTGTGGGTTTAAATATCACCGAACCCAATGAATTTCTACAGCTGCAGAGTCAAATATGTTACGGAGTTGACAAAAAGACACAAAATTATACAGACATTATAATATAAAAGTTATACTGAGTGTTTAAAGCAAAGTCAGTCAGTTTGCAGTGGTTAGAAATCAAAAATCCTTTCAGCTGTACACAATTTGAATTACAAAACAAATTCCAACTGTTTAGAATTCAAATAATAGATCCATGTACCCCAGCTTTTAAAGGGTTTAATTTAGTAAAATGGTTAATATGAACTTTGTACGTTTTACCCCTTGAGGGTCACTAATGCATGCTGTTGTTTATTAGCCCTGTTTTTGGGGATATCTGGAGCACACTGACATTGCATTCGCTAGAGCAAAGCAGAAATGACCTAATGGATCACATCTCGGTAAAATTGGGACAGAGCTGTAGTTAACCTTGTGTTAACGAGAGTCTAGGACAGAGGGTACTAGCAGCTCAACAGTGTTGGTTGTAATTAGTTGTACTTTTCTTTAATGCCCCAAATGTTTCAGTTGGTGAAACATTTGCACTGCAGGCCAGTTCAGCACCCACACTTGTCTGCTAAGGAGATATACTGTTGAAGCTGTAGTATCTAGATGCACATTCAGGATGGGAGCATATGTTACTCTAATACTCGTACACGCTTTTCAGCACTGATGGTACCTTTTCAGATGTATACGCTGCCGGTTCCACGGCGCAAGGTTTTGGGTCTGAGCATTGACAACAAGCCAGACGGTCCCTCTCCTCTTTACTCTGGAGGATGTAGTGTCCATGTTTTCAAAAAGACAAATCTTCCATTTCAATTCGTCTGACCACAGAACATTTTCCATTTTGCCTTAATGCATTTTAAAGGAGCTTTGACCCAGAGTTCAAAGAGAGAATCATGTCTGTTCTTAATGCAGTGCTGAGGGCCCAAAGATCGCGCTTCCTCCTGGAGATTTCTCCAGATTCTTGGAATCTTCTAATAATGTTATGGATGAGATAAAAAAAAGTCTTTACAATTTTATGTTGAGGAAGGTTTTCTGAAACTTTTCACAGTTTGTAGATGCACTTTTTTGTAGTTCAGTGAACCCCTTACCTCTGAGAAACGCTGATTCTCTAAGATGGTCTTTTTATAGTCATACTATCATTTAATTTTACAGCATTTACAGCCTAGTTTCAGTTTAGTAACGCTTGTGTTAACTATCAGACTCTGCACTCACAGTGGGTTACAACATGTGTGCGTGTGTGTTGAGTTCATTAGACCACTTCTGCTCTCTCTTCTGCTTTTTACATCATGCTATCTTATGCAGTTATTGTTTGCACATTGGTAATTGTGGTTACATTCCTTTATCAATTGATTAAACACATGGTTGTAACATTGCACATCAATGCATATCAAATGCTTTAGGCCACATCAAGATGTGGCTTAAAACCTTTTAAACTTTCAAGTTGTTGTGCAGGTGGCCCAGTGTGTAGGCTTATTAATTATATTATATTAAATTAATGGCCTCTTGCAGTATTTGTTCAAAGTAAACAGATTTTCTGCTGTCCTTCTAACTTTGTAACATCTCTTTTGTGGACATACTGTGTATTTATTTTCCTTAACACAGCTGTGTAGTCCTTGAGCTCTGGCAAAAACCATAAACAGTTCGGTCAATAAATGTTTGGACAAGGCCACTGTTTTTCTAGTCTTAGTTCTGTATATTAGCACAATATATTTTAAATGAAACAACTCAGATGCATTTGAAGTGCAGACTTTTGGCTTACAAATAAATAACTGAAAATAAAATGTTCATTTTTTTAATACTTTGCTGGCAGTGACAGCCTGAAATTTTGAACTCATGGACGTCACCAGATGTTGGATTTTCATTTACTTTTTCCTTCTTTTTTCTTTTTCTTTTCCTTCTTTTATCCATTCAAGAATATTCTGCTTCTTTGCTTTAATAAACTCCTGGGTTGCTTTGGCTGTATGTTTTGGTTTATCATCTTGTATTGTGATCTTGGTTTCATCTCTGTTGGCCTTTTCGGGTGTTTTTCAGTCCAATCCAGCCTTTCTATTCTTGAGGACTATGAGTGGCTTGCACCTTGCCGTATTTACTTTTATGCAGTCTTCTCTTTATGGTTAACTTGGCTATCAACATGCCTACAACCTGGAGAGTGTTGTTCACTTGATTGGCTGTTGTAAAGGAATTCTCTTCACCATGGAACTGATTCTGCGATCATCCACCACTGTTGTCCTCTGTAGATCCAGGTCATTTGCGTTGCTGAGTTCAACAGTGCCTTCTTTCTATCTCAGGATGTAAAACTGGAGAAACTGGAGATTTTGCCACTCCTAATATTGTAACAGTTTCTCAGATGTTTTGCACCTTAAAGGTGGCTTGTTTCACCTGCATGGTGAGCTCCTTTGACTGCATGTTGTCTGTTCAAAGCAAATCTTCCAAATGCAAGCACTACACATCAGATCTACTCTAGTTCTTTTATCTGCTTAATTAATAATGACATAATGAAGGAATTGTCCACAACTGTCCATAAAATAGCCTTTTAGTCCCTTTAAAAAAGAGCGGCACATGTTACAGAGCCGAAAGGCCTAAACCCTTCACCCAGTTTGAATGTGGATGGTCTCAAATGAAACTTAGAGTCTACACATTATGTCAGTTGAATACACGTATGTGTTAGTAAACAGGTAAAATTGAATAAATATGTGTCGGTGTTTGTTTATAAATAATGCAGTAAAAGTATATGATGAGACAAATTGAGACAAATGTGAATCAGAATATTATATTATTATTATTATTATTATTTTTCAAAAAAGGCAACAGCATAAGCAAACACAGTAAACTCTCACTAAATATACTTTCCTCTCCACCTAAATCCAGAGCCACATCCTCCTCCACTCTGGACATCTAATCCCCATAAGCCTTCATAATGCCCTGGCCAGGGAGAGGGAGTAGAGGAAGTGAAGAAAGGCAAGTTCGAGTTTAATGACCTGCAAGTGGATTACAGATCGGCTAGGGTTCAAAAACGGCTCTGCACGCCCTTGGGCGCAGCCTGAACACCAAAATCAGCTGACACAGAAAAGAAAGGTTTATAAATCAAGACATATGTAGCTCAGGTTAAGGGAAGGGACATGTATGATCTTTGTATTGTGTATGTGAAGTTGCAGAGTGTTTCTCTGCCACTAGAGGGAAGCAAAGCCTTTCATTTTCCTCAGTCCCAGTTGGAGAAAGCGTGTTACTTGGCCTGTGCTTCCTGGTGGGCTGATACAGCAATGACCTGACCTAAAGTGTCACAGAGGTGAATTGACATGTCAGAGGATTAACTAGAAGCTGGTCTGTGGTCTGGTCCATGCAGCGTCTTTGCAGCTCCAAGTCCTTTTGTTATTGTTGCAACAATTGTTGTTGTGATGTCTGAGTAATTTAGTGTAAACACAATGCAGGTCAAAGATAGTGAGGACCATTAGTTTGCACTATAGGGCTGTAACTGCTTCACATGCGTTGCAGCCTTTGTGTAGATCGTGATTTACTTTTTGCATTGTTTTAAACTCCCACTCAGGTTTAAAACAGGCCCACTCTGAAACCACTCACATGTTTGAAAATGTGTTTGTAAGCAGACGACAAGCTCACCTACTTGCGAGTCTGTTGCACAAGAACCAAAACCGCAACTCTGACCACTCGCTTGAGATTTTGAACATGTCCTCTTCCCCTGCTTGTGCCTGGCAGAGGGACTTTTTCCGAGCATCGGCGACATTCTGGTAAAGCTACACTCAGCAACGTGCTTGAAGGCCTTCTATGTGAAAAATGTCACCAATTGGTTCTGAGCTTCAAATGATTTAATCACATCAAAGCACTTCAAGCTCACAGACTTGCTGTCTAATGACATCAGATGACACCCGAGTATCTTACATAATCACAATAAAACAAACCAACTCAAACATCTTAAACCCAAAAATCAGGTGATCAGCTGAAATCCAGAGAAGAGCTCTCGAATGTCCTTCAAGAAGACTAGAGAAATATTTCTGAAGCCTGTTTAAAGAAACTTTAACCTCTTCAAGGACAGCTTAGGCTGTGACCGATTTGTTTGTTTGTTTGTTTTCAAGACTCAAGAACTTTATTGTCATTTGCTATGGTGTCACCCAGGCAAAAACCAATACAATTTAAAAGATTTTTTTTTAAAAGAGCAGTAAAAAGGCAGGAATAAGTTGCAACAATAAATAGGGATAAATAACATGAAGTCTAAAATCTAAAAAAACCCCTCAGACTTTTGATTTTCTTTTTTGTATTTTCACTTCTGTTTGCTTTTTCCCAATTTTCATATACAGAAATGAGGGATTACTCAAAACCTTTGCACAGCACTGTAGTTAGACAGGACGTAAGGCTGACAACATTAGCACACTCTTCATTTTTCCAGC
The DNA here is from genome assembly GCA_015108515.1 of Hemichromis elongatus. NCBI lineage: Eukaryota > Metazoa > Chordata > Actinopteri > Cichliformes > Cichlidae > Hemichromis > Hemichromis elongatus. The sequence continues at coordinate 8,514 of VUQR01029611.1, forward strand.
ATGCAAATACAAGAACTGACTTTGACTCACATTTGCATTTTTTGCTTTAAACATCTTGCTGCCTTTTTTACACTTTTACACATGTTTTCCCCATATTTCTAAACTAAAGGGCATTTGATGGAATAAATATAATGTAGAAACAGGTTTCAAATGAGGTGCATTTCCTGTCCAACAACCTTCCAACATCTCTCCATCCACTGCAAGTGTATTTCTAAAGGTCATGTTGGTCTGCACACATACTGAAATGTGATACTGCCGTTGACATTCTTGTTTTCGGTTTTGATTTTCCTTCTTCTTTGTAAGAGACTTGAGAAATTGCCCCAAGGTTTTCAGGAAATGCATTTCGGGAAATGAAATGTGCTTCACTTAAAGCTCGATGACTATGTGGTTATCTACTTGCACAATTCGTTTTGAGGATATTTTGTAATCCCTTAATGTGTAAAATTCATGTGAAGAATACATGTAAAGCACAGACTGCACTGTAAGAAATGTTGTTGTTTGCCAGATTTGGGATTGTTAAACAGTTTTTTGAACTGTGGATGTTGTCATTTGCTGTATAGACTCAGTTTTGTAGTATAAAGCTGTAAAATGTATAAAATGTTACTGTTGCCACTCTTAAATCTGTTTTGTTGCCATTTTTCATTAGTGTGTATTCTAAAAGCATTTTGCTTTATGTAATTTTATAGTCAAAAAGCCTGTGTAGATAGAGCCATTAATTTTGCTGTTACAAAACAAGTTTAAATGCTGTTGTGTAGTTGTTGGTGTCTTGTCTTCACCCCAGGAGGGGGGTATGCTAGGTAAGTTTTTCACCTGCATTGTAAGCTGTTATTGTCCATTTTTGTCCGTCAAGTTCAGCACAACATATTTGTATTTATGTGCGCTACAGGTCACGGTGAAACATAATGAACATTTTAAAAAGCATATACTAGATTTAATTAACCATCTTCATTATCCATAATTCATGGTTTCTGTAGCTCTTACATGGCCACTGCATGATGGGTTAATCAAGCAAAGAGTAAACATGGGACACATGGACATAGCTGTGTGTAGAGTGAAGAAAAAGAGCGGATTCTTTTGTTTTCTTACTTTTGGAAAATTGAGCCCCAACAATAAGACAAGTTTGTACAGGTGAGCTAGGGCTCACAGAAGTATTTCATTCATCTGGTGTTAAAGAATGTGCCAACTTACAACTCCTACATACACGTATACTAAATTTGTGGGCATTTATTGAAAATATTTGCTCTTCTAAATGTTTGCAATTTCATATATATAGCACTTCACAACCATGTAAAGGATGATCAATCAATTTATTTGACTGTTACAAAACAAGTGGAATTTCAGCAGTGTTATACAGCTGTTGGTGTTTCTGTCTCCACCCCAGGGTGCGGCCTCTACTTCTTGCTCTTGGTCATCAAACCACGGAAGCAGCAGGTCAGAGCAGCTACCACAGCCATAAACTCCTCAAAGTCGACCACGCCGTCTCCATCGAAATCAAGACCTTTGACCAGGTCATCCACGTCTTTTTGGTTCTTTGCTCCCTGTAAGTACCAACAGAACACCAGTGCTGTAAGCTACAGTCTGCAAGCTGGGGCCTCACTTTTTAGTCAAATAAAAACAGTTAAAATTGAACAAAATATTGTTGTTAAAGTTCAACAATCAGTCTGCAAATTCAGTTAGGCTGAAACACTTTTAAAAGCAACCAGAAGCATGCAGCTGCAGGACAATATTCTTACAGCCCCAATTTTGCAAGTTGACCGCCAAAACCAATCACCAACACACGAATCTGTATATTTTGCATATTGTTGGATATAGTAAAAACACATGTATGCCCTTTGGGGTGTACTTACCGTCAGCATTTCTGGAAATTCTTTTTCCAGCAAAGTCTTGACTTCAGATTTGGACAGGGTGTTTGGGTCGCCATCAGTTGATGCGTACTTTTGAAAGGTGTCAAGCAGCAGGAACATGGACATCTGTAGCTGACCAATCTTTCCTTTTTGCTGGGCAGCCATTATAGAAAGAGAAAAAGAAATGGAAGGTCGACAGAGCAATACGTGTGCAGGCAGTGAAGGAAAAGAAGAGATTCTTTTTATACCTTTAAAAATGGGCTTGGCCACAGTGGGAAGACAAAAGCTCTAAAGGTGTGGCAGTGTTTGCTAAAGTATGTTGCACATATCAGGTTTCATACCCTGCCAACAAACCCTTATTCTTACAACGCCCAGTATGCACATACTGAAAGGCCATATGCAGCTGGTGGCCTTGGATTTGGTGAAAATTAAATGAATATTTCATTCTAGATAAACATTGTCCTGTTTTTGATATGAGTTAAACTTTCCACCACTGCATTTCCTGTGGTTGGTATTTGCATGTGCTTTTGCATAGGGCTGTATGTAAACCACTAAAAAATCATTACATTTTATCCCCGTGGGGTTTTTTTTGTTTTTTTTTTAATGTTTGTTTCACTGTGTATTCTGTAAATATCATCCTAGGGTATGCATTTTATATAAAATAATTCACAACCATGTGCAGGTAGATAAATCCCTTTATTCAGCTGTTACATAACAAGAGGCATTACAGAGATATTAGTCAGTTGCTGGTGTTGTTCCCAGGGTGTGGTCGCTACGCTCACTTCTTGCATGGGCGGCCATGGCAGACGCAGGTGATAGAAGCTACCAGCACCATGAACTCATTGAAGTCGACCTCACCATCTCCATTAAAGTCCAGCTCTTTGAACAACTGGTCCAGGTCTTCTTGATTCTTTGCTCCCTGTATAAATCAAAAGAACATGTCACTAATGCTACATTTTCTAAACTGCCAAAAGTGTCGTTGTCAGTATCCTTTTTATTCAAATTGAGCCTTTTTCAAGATCGTGATGTTCCAGTTCGATGACAAACAACCCTGAGGCATGTTTGATTGTCTTTACTTTTCAAAAGATATCGAAATACCGTATTAAAACGTCAAAAAGCAAACAGCTGACTGTTTTACATACCAGCTCACAATGCAAATTTTTTTTGTAATTATTCAGTGTCTTTATTGTACTTGAACTCCTACCATGAGTCAGGATGTTCTCTAACCTTATGATAAACTCTTGCATACAGTATATTTAGTTGATAAATATACTTAATATACATACATACACATAATGTTATGTAAATATGAGCCTATGTGCCCGATCCTCGCTGAGCAGATATCACCACACTACCCAGCGGTGATATGTAGATGGCCCAGCACATACATGCCTCTCCAGGAGTGAAACTGTACCTTGAGCAGTCCAGGCAGCTCGTTTTCCAGCAGAGCCTTGACCTCGGCTTTTGTTAGGCTGTCTGGTTTTCCCTCCTTTCCTGCGTATGTATCAAAGACCTTCATCATGCAAGCCACGGATGTCTCCAGCTGTGTCATGGTTGCTGTCTGACAGGTGGTTATTCAGATAGAGAGGAAATATTGGAGGTGGACAGAGCAGTAACTGTACAGGGAATGAAGGATTGGAGAGGGGATTCTATTTATACGTTTTAAAAAATAGGTTTGGCACCACTGATAAGGCTAGCTTCTATAGCTGAGGTAGTGCTTCCTCAAATGTTTGACTCCAACTTAGTAAATACAACCTTGGACCTGCATCGCCCAATATTAGAATCACCTGAAAGGCCATATGCAGCTTTGGTCATTTACTTGTTGACATAAGGCGAGGCCTTTTTATTAAAAGAACAACAAAGGTAATAAATTATTTGATTTAA
>VUQR01029612.1:0-20617 GCA_015108515.1 Hemichromis elongatus
GTAAAATTGTTCTTTTTGGGTCCAAGGGCCATAGACAGTTTGTGAGACGACCCCCAAACTGTGAATTCAAGCCACAGTCCACAGTTAAGACAGTCCAGCATGGTGCTGCAAGCATCATGATCTGGGCATGTGTCTCCTACTATGGTGTTGGGCCTATTTATCACATACCAGGGATCATGGATCAGTTTGCATATGTCACAATACTTGAAGAGATCATGCTGCCTTATGCTGAAGAGGACATGCCCTTGAAATGGTTGTTTCAACAAGACAATGATTCCAAACACACTACTAAACAAGCAAAGTCTTGGTTCCAAACCAACAAAGTTAATGTGATGGAGTGGCCAGGCCAATCCCCGGACCTTAATCCAATCGAGAACTTGTGGGCTGATATCAAAAATGCTGTTTCTGAAGCAAAACAAAGAAATGTCAATGAATTGTGGAATGTTGTTAAAGAATCATGGAGTGGAATAACAGCTGAAAGGTTGACTGACTCCATGCCACACAGATGTGAAGCCGTTATAAAAAACTGTGCTCATACAACTTAATATGAGTTTAGTGAGTGACAGGATTACTAAATCCTACAAAAAAAAAAACGTTTGGACAAAATAGTTTTGAGTTTGTACAGTCAACAGCAGACACTGCTATTTTTTTGGACACACCCCTTTCAACTAATTGCCCAATTGCACAGCCTTAAGAGCGTGCGTGTCATGAATGCTGGGTCTTGTTTGTTTTTTGAGAATCTACTGCCCCTACTGGTAACGTGTTTGCCATGTTGCAATAAAAAATATACTGAAAACCTGGATTATTCTGGTTGGTCACATTGTACTGCTATTATTTTGAACAATACTGTATTATTGTAGGATCTGCTGTACAATATAAAGCGCTTTGAGGTGACTTGTGATTTCTTTTTTCATTCTTTTCTGACTGTGTTTGCTCATGTTCATTTTTTAAGTCTTCCAACAACTTTGCAGGCACATTTACGGCACTCAGCAGTCTGACATCATCGCTGAAAGTGCTGATGCAGAAACCGCTGTAAGTTCAACAGTTAGATGCTTAACAGAAACAGATCCAGCAATATTGAACTTTTTGGATCTTAACAATCATATAATGGTACCTTTTTTTTTACAGAACTGAACTTGTGTATAACTGACTTAAATAGTACTTAAATATATAAATAAATATAAAAAATACATCATCATCATCAGAATTTCTTTAAAGATATTTTTCCTCTACAAAAAAGTGAGAATCAGGATGTGTAGCAGCACATATTAGTTTTAGGAGTACATTTTTGAGCAGGAATCTTTGATCTCTAATGTGTCAGCAGTGAATACTTAAAAAGGTTTGAAGCAGCAACATATCACTGTGCATACGACCGACAGAGGTCATCTTTTGGCAAGTGATGCAGTGAATGAGCTAGATCATCATTCATGTAGCCGATGGATGATGAAGTTTGTGGGAGTACCTTTCTGTCAGGGGGATCCAAGGGCCGCCAGTTGTTGGCTCTGAGCTGGTGAAGCTCATCAAATTTGAGGCTTATGTTCTCGATAGACAACTGAAGCATATCCCAAAAACCGGCCAGATCTGAGGCTACTGGACGAGGGTGGGCTTTGGGGTTCTGTGACAGTAGATAAGCAGGAAGAATTGGAAAAAAACAAAAAAACAAGAAAATTAATAAAAGGTTGTTAGATATACTGTCATGTTCAACTTTGCACAGTATCTCAAAAAACTTCATGTCTGTGTATGCTGTCTGTGTATTGTATTTATTCTGTGTACAATTGTATTTAATTATTCTCATTCTTTTCTATTCTTATTCTATTTCTATTCAAGTACAATACTGTTGTACTTATTCTTAGTTTATCTATGTATATTTGAATTGTTTCATTTTTATTTGATTATTTTGACACTTTGCACCTATGACCCAGGAGGACGATATTTTGTCCCACTGTACACTTGAGTGTATATTGTTGGGTTGACAATAAAACACTACTTAACTGGACTTGAATAGTAAACTTTACAGGTATGCAGTTATAGAAATATATGATGATATTTTGCTTGATAAGCTTGGCATTACTTACCATTTGCCATCACTAATATTTTATTATATTCAGTCGATCAACCAATACTGTTTAATCAAAGTAAAGGTTTTTTTCTTCAGTAAATGAAACAATTTTAAATGTTAAACATACGAAAACAAAATCAAAATATCAGAAAAATTAAAATGAATAAAGCCCATCAAAAGGCAAAGGAAGAAATGAAATATATTTTTTAAAAACAATTTAGTTAAGCTTAGGTTTGCTACACAGAAACACAAAACTCTATCCAGTTCTTCAGACTCACCAGGTTCTCCTCACACAGCTCCCTGAACTGTTCAAACTTCTGGGACATCAGAAGCTGAGCACTTCCCATCGCACTTCTCATCTTCTCTAGGACTATGAGCACAGACACAGAGTTTAGAAAAAGACATCAATATGTTCTATGCACATACTCAGCAAATCACTGACTGGCAACTAACACATTTATTTAACCATCAGAAGCTTGGCAACATTTTAACCTACTCTTACTTTGGATTTAACTCTGTCCCATTAGATGCCTTTGCTCGTGATGCTTAATTTTATGACTATATGAATTTGTTTTATATACCAGAGTTGACTGTCCTGTCACACACAATCCTGAGGAGTATTATTTACAGTAGTGTCAAACTAGAATATCCAAAATGTATTCTCTACTATCTAATCTATTTTCAACTTTTGACTCATCAGAGTAGCCGCCTTTGGCAGATATAACAGCTAAACATGTCCCTGGCATTCTTTCTACAATAGAAATCAAATATTCCTCAGAAAGTTGTTCCAATATCTGTTGCAGAAGTTCCATGTGTGGACCTTGTCGGTTGCTTTGCTTTCCCTCTTCTCGCCAGTTCATCCCAAACCAGCTCGATGGGCTTTAAGTCTGGAGACTGTGCTGGTCCACTCCATGTTTTCAAGCTCACCATTTTGTTCTTTTTCCTTGACGTAGTTCTGGCATAGTTTGGACTTATGTTGTGGGTCATTATCTTGAACCCCTGACCAACTAGGCGCATACCTGAGGGTACTGCATGGAGCTGCATGATGCTGTGGTAGCCGTTTTGGTTCAGGGTGCCTCTGACACAAACCAGCCTCAGATCATCAAACTTTCTCCTCCATCTTTGACAGTTGATGCCACACACTGTGGTACCGTCCCTTCTCCTACTCGATGGCGAACCAAAGATTTCAAATGTTGATTTATTATTCTATAAACCTTCTTGCACTCTTCAGTAGTCCAATGGCGGTGTTTCATGAACCAGGCAAGCCTTTTTGTCTTATCTTGAAATCTTACCAATGGCTTCATTGCTGCAACTGGTCCTGTCAAACCTGCAGCTCGGATTCTTCTCTTTACAGTTGAGACGGAGACTTGCTTACCAGGACCACTATTGATCCTCAGTCCACTCCTTGTAAATCTCTCCCAAGTCCTTGACACTTTTCTTGGCAGTCTTCTTAAGGCTGCAGATGTAGGGCCCAATATACTCGCTACATTGGTCATGTTACATGCAATGACATCGCTGTGGCTGCATACCATTTTTCAAGCACTGAGGGCACAAGTACTTTTCCATAAAGTCTAATCATTTCAAACTGTTACAGACTCTCCGTGCTATATATCATCACAATGGAGGTATTACACTGTATTTGTACTATTTCATTAGGAATTTACTCAAACACATCATATTTTTTTATAATTCAAGTATTTATTATATTTTACATTTTATAACAACAGATACAAAAGAAAATACAACAACCAAAAGCAAGAAACAGACAAACACAAAGCAAAACACAAAACAAAAACGGTGAGGTTTAAACATCCATTACAATAAGCTCAAATGTCCAAGTCAGGTAGATATGTGGGTGTAAAAATTGTCCCACTGTTCTGCCGAAGCTTCCGTCACATGATGTAACTTTCCCAACATCTTTTCGCAAGCAACGTTCCCAATCGTTCTTTCTTTCCACATCTTAAGCGTTGGAATATGGGAGGCCTTCCAGTGTTCCAAAATGACACGGGCACATGTTACCAATGCAGTGCTTAACACTCTCATCTGATGTTTATTTAATTGCGGCACCTCTCCTTTGTCTCCTGATAGACATAATTTAGGTGATCTGGGCAAGTTACAAAGTGTCTACCCCTGCATATAATTCAATACAGTGTTCCAAACTGGAAAAACCAGTAGGCATTCCCAGCGGGCATGTATTAAAGTACCTTTGGCTTGTTGGCATTTCCAACACAAGTCATATCTACCAATCCCCATTCTATACAGCCTTGAAGGAGTATAATAATATCTATTAAGAATTTTGTATTGAATAAATCTCCCCCTGGCTTCCCTAATGTATAATCCGTTGCTCGACAATATAGAAACCCATGTACCTTCATCCACTGTACACCCTAAATCCTTTTCCAATATTTTTTTCAGGCTCTTATTTATATTATGTTTAATCCATGGGCAAATATTATACCATTTTGCAGCTTTGCATAGTAATGGCGGTCGTAGCATAAAATTCTCTATTGGGTTACTTTCATGTGTTATTGTAACTTCTCCTTTTAAAAAGTTTCTTATTTGCAAATACTTCCAAAAATGACCGTTACCTTCCAAACAAAACTTATTTTTAATATCCTCATACAGCATGGAAACACCACCTTCAAATAGGTCACTAACAGTTCTGATACCTCTTCTTAGCCATTGTGTCCAATAAACAGTCTGCTTACCAATTTACAAATATTTAGTTTACTCCATTTACCCAAGTTTTTATTGGTCTTGTTTAATAATATCCCCATACTGTTAGTCATGATATCCTCAATATTTGGGTTCAATTCAATTCCAAGATACTTCATTCCTTTGTCCACCCAATTAAAGTTAAAGCCCGATATTAAGTTATGACTACAAACCTGGGAAACTGCCATCACCTCTGATTTATGCCAATTAATTTTGTACCCCGAAAACATTGAGTATTTATTAATCACCTCTATAGTGTTGTGATAGAGTTAGTTAGGTCTTGGCTTAATACCAACATGTCATTTGCATACAGGAACAATTTGTTCTCTGCCTCCCCCGAATACACCTTTAATCTCTGCATTTTCTCTAATTTGAATAGCTAATGGCTCTAAAAAGATTGTAAATAGCAATGGGCTTAAATTGCATCCTTGACGTGTTGATCTGGAAATACTAAAAAAAGGAGAAAGTACCCCATTCGTAAATACAGCCGCTTTTGGCCTTGAGTATATGGTTCTAATCCATCTGCAAAAGTTGTCACCTATTCAAATTTTTCCAGGGCTGTGAACAGAAAGTTCCATTCCACCATATCAAAACCTTTCTCTGCATCTAAAGATATAGCCAGTACCGGATTTGGGTTATTTCTATTCAGCCACAGCAGGTATAGTAATCTCCTCATATTAACCGAAGCAGATCTATTCTTGATAAACCCTACTTGATCTTGATAAATAATTTGTGGTAGTACAACCTCCAACCTTGTTGCTAAAACTTTGCATAGAATTTTGCAATCCACATTGATTAAACATATCGGTCTGTAATTACCTGGATCAGTTAAATCCTTGTTGCCTTCTGGAATTAGTGATATTACTGTCTGATTAAAACTTGCAAAGAGTCGTCCAAATTCAAAAGCTTCATGTAATACTTAAGTTAGAAATGGACATAGCAAATTTATGATAAAACTCTGCTGGGACGCCATCTATTTCTGGTGACTTTCCAGCTTTTATTTCACGGATAGCTTCTTTTACTTCTACCTCGGTTACAGGAGTTTCCAATTTGTCTCGACCCTGTTGTGAAATTTTTGGTATTTTCATTTTATCAAAGTATGCACTCAGCATATCCATGTTTACTTTATTATCGGACGTGTATAAATCTTGATAAAATATTTTAAAGATCGTGTTGATCTCTGAAGAGGATGTAACTAATTTGTCATCCTTTTTAATTGCCGTAATAACATTCTGATTGGTCATTTGCTTAAGTTGTCTTGCTAACAGCCTGCCTGTCTTCTCATCATTCTAATAAAAATTAGTTTTAAGACAAAAGAATGCATACTCTGTTTTTTTGTTATAATTTTCATAAAGATCATATTTAAAGTGACAAATTTCTGTTAATTGTTTTTCCAATTCACCTATATCTTCCTCCAAAATGTTTATCTTTTCCTTATTTTCTCTATTTTTCTTAGAACTATAGACTATACACTTTCTACGGATAAATGCTTTCAAAGCATCCCATACAATAGCCAGCCTGTCCGTCTTTTAGGGTTGAAACACATTTTTCGTCCTGCAATATGCTTAAGTTTAGTCTCCACCTACCTGTTCTGTTCTTTTCAACATTTAGATTTATGTGCAATTCTATCGGCGCATGGTCTGTTAAAGCAATCACACCTATATCACAGTTAAATACTAAATGAACATATGATTTAGAAATCAAAAAAATCTATTCGGGGATATGTTTTATGTGAGTAAAAGGTGTATTCTTTTTCTATAGGGTGAACAAGCCTCCAAATATCTACTACACTGAGATCTTCTTTTAAAGCATCTAATGCTGTCCCCGTTCTAGTGCTTGAGGTTGCATAATGGCACTTTTGCCAATATATTAGTCCAACACATTATGAAAGTCTCCACCTAACAAGATCTGGTCCTTCAAGTTCCCCAGCATCTTGTTAACCTCATCCATAAAATTAGGTTCATCCCTGTTTGGGGCGTAAATATTGCACAGAACAACCTGAACTCCATTAATGAGAGCCTGCAGAGCTAACACTCGCCCATCTTCATCCCAACTTTCCTTCAATAATACAAAATTTAGTCTTTTATGAATAAGTATCATGACACCAGGACTCTTGCTTGATATTGAGTTATGAAATACTTCCCCAACCCAATCCCTTTTTAATTTCAATTACTCACTTTCATTCGCAAATTGCGTCTCCTGGATGTATGCAATATCAGCATTATAAAACTTATGATAGCTAAGCACTTCTTTTCTTTTGACTGGTGTGCCACAGCCATTTATATTCAATGATTCAATATTAACATCCACGTTCCCCATGACTATGCCATGGTAAGGTATCTATAAGCCTTATATCTTCCAGCCCATAACCATTAAACATGTACTGACAACCCTGCTTGAACCAGAACATAAGTTTAAACAAGAACAGTACCTCACCTATAGAATCTCTACCAAAATAAATAATAAAAAATAACAAACATAACAAAAGAAATAGCACCCACCACATGACATCGCAAAAGCCCCGTAGGCAAAACTGTCTCTGGTCCGTGATGGTCCCGTGGGCAGTGAACTGCTGTCCTCCTACTGTCCAGGCGACACCTCAGGGAGCCCGCCCCCTCATATAAAATTATTAACAATGCGCTCCCATACACGTAGCTTGCTGACCCCTTACTCCACTTCTTCCTGAAAGTTCTCACGCACAAAATTCTCTGCCTCCTCAACGCTGTCGAAGCTCTTCTGCTGACCTTTCCATGTTAATCGAAGTTTTGCTGGATGTACCAGGGTGTACCTTATCTGATGCTGTCATAGCTTCTTCATTACTGGGGAAAAAAGCTTCCTCTGCGCCGCATGAGAACTTTTTGTCACACAGTGTAACGGAGAAATCTCACCAGCACGGTTTGAGGTGGTTGACCAGGTCCTGGGCGTGGTCTCGCACTTCTGTGGCATCTTTCCAGCTCATATTCCTCCCCTCATAGTTTTAAGCCATCCGCAAGAATTTTCATCACATAATTATTTATGCTGCCACCACTTTCCAGACCCTCTTCCAGACCGATAAGCCAAATATTCTCTCTGCGGTTCCTGTTTTCCTGGTCGTCTACTCGTCTACCCATAGTTGTTCAATCTTTTTAGCATTTTTGCCATTATCTTCTGTTATGCTCCTCAATTTTTCTTCCACATCTGAGATGCTGGCCTCTGCTTCATTCATCTGTATTTGGATTGCACTTATAGCGTTTTTAAATTCCACCATGTCTGACTTGATGCGAGATACATCGGCCGCAACACTAGTTAGGATAGCTCAAAGCTTAGTCATTTCGGCAAATAGGCCACTTATATCCATCTTTGGTCCTTCATCTTGGATAGCAGGGCTAACATTAGTGCTAGTGCTGCTTGTGGAGATTCGGGTTTGCACGCTCCTCTTCTTGGTTCCTGTGGCCATGTCTCTCAATAAATTCAAGGACTGTGATGTGGCAAGTCACCACAGTCCGGAAAGTATTATTTGGGAGCGTCTAACTTTTTTAAAACTAATGTGAGGTTGACGGGGGTCAGAGAGTATTTATGGCGCGGCCATTCCCAGACACTCCATCACGTGACTCTCCTCCACATCTTATTGAATGAGATTATAGAAAACAATCAAATTTATATGTGAACTCTTAGACCTTTGTTGGAAGATCCAAGCACACACACACACACCCGAAGGATGGGGTCAGAGAGAGATTTTTTGACATGAAGAACAACAACACACACGCGCACACAAAGACGTACTGTCTTCAGGCAGGTCATTCTCTCGCTGGTCGAGTTCCATCTGTCGACACCAGCCTTCCATGCGGTCGGTTTCAGCCTGCAGCAGTTTCAGAAACCACCGTCCATCTCTCTGGCAAACTGATCTCTGCACCACCTGCCATTTAAATAATGAAACTATCACAGACTGGAAACAAGTCTGCAGGGAATTTATGTCCACTACAGAAAAACAGTATACTGTACTTTCTTCAAGGTTGATAAGTTAATTATAATTCACTTCACAATAATTTAGCCTTGGCCATGAGGAAGTTCCTGAGACCCAAGCTGTCCCCATTTGTATGTCCATGATAGAGAAAGTGCTGTTTTGTGCTGAAGAAAAATCACAAGAAACTCAAGGAATACCACAAGCTGAGAGAGGAGCTAGAGAAGATGGTCCTGTGGTAATTGAAACACACACAGTGACCCCCAGTGTCACTCCTGCGGTGGTTATAGTAGAATCCAGGAACATTAAACATCTGTGTCATAAAGAGCGCAGACCTAGGAACAGCTAAGATATTATTCAGGGCTCTCAAGTGCCCAGCACTAAACTGCAGTCGTGTAAACCCCTCTAGCTGCATACACAGTGTAAATCATTTGCACGTCATCAGTTTCTGAAGTTGCCAGCTGGTTGCTTGTGGACATTCCAGGCTCCAGTTGCAGAGGTTCCTCTAACATATCAGCCAGAGCCACTGAATGCTATTTAAGGGCTGTGGTATTTACCAACAGAGGCCTGTACTGGAAAGCAGGATTTTGGTTTATCAAAGTACTTTCAGACTTAACCCTCAGTTTTCTGCAAAGGTGGTTCACTTCTCATTTGGGGTAAATTGCCATGGTAACTTGTAGTGTGATTAGAGATAATACAGAAAATACAGAATGCATTCACCATTTCTGGAAGGTTTTCTGTGAGGAGATTAGGGAAGCTGAAAGTTTTTCAATATATTTTGTGTTATTTGATCCAAAACAGGACACCTACACTTGCTGACGTCATATCACATTTGTATGTAGATTAAGCCTGTTTGAATTCTATTATGTTTAATTTGTACTTGCACACCCTTAAACAGACCGAGTCTGAAGCTGAGTTAATAAAAGCTAAAACTTGTTTGAAACAGGTAATTTTCTAAATTTTAGTTCAAAATCGCATGAGAGTGACACATTTTCACTGACGTTTTATTTACAGCATGTTTTAAGTGCAATGTAAATCCTATCTATGTTTTATATGTGCTATGTAAGTTGTTAAGCTGTAATTTACAGCCTGTGATAAGCCTTGTGTTGCCTTATCACAGGAATGTGCACCTATTAATTTAGTGATGCAAAAAATGTACAAAATGTTGTTATATGCTATCTATGGAACCAGCTTCCAGTTTGGATTCAGGAGACAGACACCATCTCTACTTTTAAGATTAGGCTTCAAACTTTCCTTTTTCCTAAAGCACATAGTTAGGGCTGGACCAGGTGACCCTGAATCCTCCCTTAGTTATGCTGCAGTAAACGTAGGCTGCTGGGCGATTCCCATGATGCACTGAGTTTTTCTTCTTTAGTCACCTTTCTCACTCACTATGTTAATAGACCTCTCTGCATTTAATCATACTTGTTATTAACCTCTGGCTCTCTTCTACAGCATGTCTTTTATCCTGGCCTCTTCCCCTGATGCCAGAGAGAAAGCAAAAGATTTATCAAAGGATCTGTGGTAGAAGATGGTTGAACTTTATAAAATGGGAAAAAGGTATCCAGGCACTTCTAGTGTTCAAACACCAAATAAGAAGTGAAAAATGAGGATTATGTTGAAACCAAGCCACGGACAGGTAGACAAACAATATTTTCAGCCAAAACTGGCAGTTAAACTGTTCAGGATGCAAAGAAAAAAAACCCAAAAACCTCTGCAAGCATACAGGACTCTCTGAAAAAAATAAAGGCATTCAAAGAACGATGGACTACATGGTCCCCAGAAGAAAACCACTACTGCACTAATGCCCCAAAGCAGCCCATTCACAATATGCCAATTAATCTGGAAGAAAGCCTCAACACCAAGATGGATTACTGATATCGGGGAATTTGGGGATGTAAGAGCTATGCAGGCACAGGGAACCTGTCCAAAATTGATTTCAAGATTAATCCAGCATGTTATTAGAAAACACTGCAGGAAAGTTTGCACTCCTCCACCCGCAAGCTGTGCATGGGATGCACATGGACATTCCAACATGACAATAATCCAAAACACAAGGCCAAGTCCACCTTTAATTTCTTACATGAAAAAAACAAAATTGTGTAGTGGCCATCTCACATCATCACAATGTCATTGAGCCACTTTTGGGATATCTCAAACATGCAGGTCATGTATACAGCCCAAGGATTTACAGGAACTGGAGGCATTTTCCAAGAATAATGGACAGCTTCACCATCTGAGAAAATAAAGTGCATCATCCACAACGACCACAAAAGACTTCAAGCAGTCATTGATGTTACAGGAGGCAATACATGCTATTGAGAAACAGGGTACGATCAGGCTCATTTGGGAAGTTGTTGTTGTCATTATGATTTAAAAAGGGCAAATACTTTTTTTTTGATAATGGCTTCACTCAACCACTAACCATCAGTGAAAGAAAAGCTTTTGTATTAACATCTGTATTGTCTAAAAAATGGCCAAAGAATATCACAAATTCTGACTAATATATGCAAACATATGAGCAAAACTGTAAATAAAACTAAAATGAACCGAATAGTATCACCGAATATTCTCCCACATACCTCCAGTATAGCAGAACTGTTGAAATTGACATCGAGCTGGTCATCTGTTACACTGTCTATCCATGGGTCTGGAGGGGGAAGGATGGATGGGTCAAAGCCAACATCCTCATAGTCATCAGAGGCACAGGCATGGTAATGGTTCCCTGAGCCCTGGATGCTGACGGTGGAAGTGGTGGCATCGCGGGAATATTGCCGAGGGATGCCACGAGATGACAGGACTTCCATGTCAGTGTTCAGGGAGTTTATAGGTGTGTCTAGTAGGTCCGGCATGTCCAGATCTGCCTGGATGGAATAATGAGTACATGAATCAGTGGATTTATGAGCGGTTCAGCTTTGTTTTACCTGTGTGCATTTGTTGCTAAATGATGTTCAGTTTCATTTAGAGATGAAGTGAAAGGGCCATTCTGTAAAATAAATTTAAACAAACTTAACAGCTAACCTCCTCAGAATGAGATGGTATTTTTTACAACTGTAATATTTTTAATGAGTATACAGGAGTGGACCCAAATTTAGTTACTTTCATTTGAATATTTTTTTTACCTTACTTTTAAAGAAATATTCAAATCAAAAGCAGATTTATACTCTATTAAAACTGCAACTAAATACATTTTAAACCCACTTCGAGGGTCAACCAAGAATTTTGATTTTTAAAGCTCAACTTTTGTTTCACAAGTAGCTTTGAGCAACAATAATCAATGTAGCATCATGTCTCAATACTAAAACTGCACCAACGGAATGTCCGTCACGTCAGCTAACAGAAAAAAGCACTGGTGCCCTCAATAATTAATAATTAATTGTTTTATGATATTTCATCTTCAAAAACTTCTTTTTGGATAAACTTTGAAAGAATAATATCAACATGAGTTGGGTGCTTATAGCATATTAAAAGTTTTGTTTTAGTTTTTGTTGCCAGGCTCGTCTTCCAGCTGTGATAAATTGTTTGAAGGTTTAGTGCCTTCAGATATTGCACAAATACAAGCAAGCAGTCCTAGATATTAGTTTATTATATGGACTGAAGGACATATACTGATCAACATTTACTCCAAAATTCCCTTAGAGTGTTTCTGGAGGGCAAGGTAGGGCCATCTAGTAAGGGTTCCAAAAGTGAGAAACAAAAGAAAGGGTCACGTTTGGGTACTGGGTACTAAGAGGCATCATAGATCTCTAGCAAACTGCCTACTCTTGGACCATGTTCTGGTTTTCAGTGTAGTATTCATCATGTTATAAAAATATGGATGTTTTGTTAAAATATAGCCAGTGCATTTCTTTTACCTTGCAGCTTTGATGCAGGTTTTTCTTTAGCGCTACTTCAAAAGTCAAGATGAGCAGTGTGTCTCAAGAAAGGTGCAAGCATTAATTTTGTATGGGTGCATTCAGTACCAAAACTTACCTGCACAGCTGCTGTCACACTATTGGAGCGCTGGAACCGACGATACCTGGCCATCAGAGGGGGAAGAAAAGAATAAATACTAGAAAAGAATTTGTACCCTTTGCTTTCGATGAAGATATATCTACACATACACATATTTATGCTATTTTTATATATTATAATAGCAAAATAGTATAATTCAGTCACAATAGCCACATGAATGGTTCGTGAGATTGAAAAATAGCTGAATGATCCTTTAACTTAATTAATACTTCTTTTAGTTAGTGAGTATTTGTATTTACAGCCACCAAGATGCTAAAGGCCAGGAAAAAACAGGAAGTACATGAAATTAATTCGCCTATTAGCTGGTGGTGCATAGTGAGTCTTACAAAAAGGCAAGCGACCCTCTTCCTCCCACCAACCCACCCCAGCTGGTGATGGGGAGCGCAGAGATTCAACCACAATGTGCATGTGCAACCACAAAAAGCTGCTGACCTCTTAGCTTCCCTAGCTTAAGTTTTCTTTAACTTAAAACAGACAGAACAATGGCCGGCTGCTGAGTAATTTAAATGATGGATGCAAAGAAGTGAGAAGTTTTATGACAAAAAGCTGTTTGAGAAGAAAGAGAGAGCTCACTTTCACTTTGGTACAATTTATTTGGTGTCTATTTTTAGATTTCATTGGACAAGCACTGCTTCCCTTGCTTGCACATTTAGAGGAAATACACAGAGAAAATACATGCAGAAGAAAACAAAAGAGAACATTTATAATTGAAGTGAAGTGTTTGAAATGTCAGTAATAACTCCAAAGAAATTTATAAATAACAAAAAAGTTGAAGAGAGGGCTGTTGTGTTATTGTGTTTAGATGCATTATGCTAAAGGAAAAGAATAATCTTACAGAGTAAACAAAAATGTTTATCTCACCCTCGGTCATCTTCCACTTGCACACCTACAGAGGTGAACTTGGACGGGTCCTCTGGATCTGGAAGATCCTCTGGTCCGTCAACCTAGAGAAGACAGAAAGAGTAAAACTAAAAATAATCATAACAAAAAGTTAAGGCACTTCATAAAGCTGAATATACATTTCTTTATTTCAAGGAGGCCCAACACAGATTACAAATTAACAGGAGAACTAGAATTTTTAGAAAAATAGTGATAGTCATCAGAAAAAAGAAGTAAAATTGACCTGTACTTTGTGTAAAGCTTGTTAAATATTCTCTTGTCAGCAGGGTAACAGGTGGTTCTTACCAGAAATGAAAACAGATAAACAAGCTCCACATAATTTATAAGTAACTGAAGCTCAATATGTCATTCACTGTGATCTCAAGTATACCTGGATGCCTATGGAGAGACATTTGCCCTTCCTGAGCGCATCTTTCCTATAATCATCCCGGTGGTCTTCAACTACATGCTCTCTGCTTAGGACTGAGGGGATGGTGGTGTTGACTGTCATGGTGCTATTGTTGACATGCTGACTGGCTGGTCCATGGACCTATGCAAGAATATTGAGAACAGTATTCAATATTCAATATTGACTAAAACAGTATGAATACAATGTATTCTACTTAAAAGTGGGAAATATTTTTGAGTGTGTATTACAATTCTGCTTACTAAAAAATCTGAACTTCAGAACTAAAGCACTGACCTGAGCATTAGCAGCCTCTATGGCAGCTGTCAAGGCCTTCATGCTGTCAATGCTTTCTGTGGAGTTACTGAGCCCTGATTGGATGGTCATATCACCTCTAGGTCCCTCTTCTTCCATGTAGGCATCCTGGTTAGTTTTAGAATACACAGTCTTTTTAAGACAAGTTATATCACATACCTTGATCTAGCCATCCATCTATGAAGAAAACCATGAATCAGCTGATGAACATTACCTGATGCTGCTGAAGTGAAGCAGAGCAAAGTTACAGAGGTTTGATTAAAGACACAGATAAGAGTTTTGCAATTTGGTATAATTTGTAATTTTATAAGTTTAAATTTCTTTAACATTGAAAAGCA
Source organism: Hemichromis elongatus (assembly GCA_015108515.1). Taxonomy (NCBI): domain Eukaryota; kingdom Metazoa; phylum Chordata; class Actinopteri; order Cichliformes; family Cichlidae; genus Hemichromis; species Hemichromis elongatus. Next base: position 14,667 of record VUQR01029612.1, read on the forward strand.
GAAACAAGAAACTTTCTTGTTGGAGTTCATTTAAAAAAACAAACAAACAAAATAAAACAGCGGCCAACAGCACCGTACACAACAGTAGACTGGAGCATAATAAGTAAGCTAATATTGCAGAAAATAGAGATTCAAGAAGGGAAACTGTTCTTGAAGTACACACAGAGAGAGAGAGAGAGAGAGAGAGAGAGAGAGAGAGGGAGGGAGCTGTGCAGGACGTGTGATTTTTATCATGGTGGAAGCAAAACAGCATACCTCAGAGGGAGTTAATGACGATGGTTACCAAACATGAAGTGAAGTTTTAATTTTCTTTTGCGGTTCAGTGAATTTTGGTTAGTGAGTGACAAAACCTGCACCTTCAAAATCTGTGAGATGTCGCCCTTTAGCACCCGACGTGTCCGTGTAGGTGCCATCGGGTGGACGAGGGGACCGTGCTCTGTGTTTGCGTCTTTTTGCGGGATCCGTTTACCTGCACTCATTTGCTGTTGGATTATTCAAAATAAAATTGATTTGAATCGGCAAAACTTATAATTTAAACCCACCCCCCATGCACTTATGGACATCCTTATGTTTGAACATGGTCTTTTTTATGGACAAACTGCACAGAAGTCCAGTAATAAAACACCACTAAGGTTCAGAAACTAGAGCCCAAGCCGTGCATTCAGTTGAGCCTGACTATATCTAGCTGATATCGCTCAACCTCACGACTACCTCACGCATGCTTCTTCCCCACCAGTGAGGTGACATTCCATGTACCAACAGCCAGCCTTTATTGCTGGGGATTGGACCGCCAGGGTTTCCTTCATTAAATGAAGTTCATTGATCATCAAATTGTTTATCTGTTATTAGGACAACTTCTTAGTATTTTTGCCTCTGTGCACCACCACAGTGAATTTTAAACAAAATAGACCTATCAGAGAGATACCACAAAGTTTAGGAATATCTAAATCTGAGGTGTCAGATGGTCCACGGGAACAAGTAATGCCCTACTCTATAACCAGTATGGCCAAAATAACCAGAAAACATCTAAAAGAAACTGCAGTTCTGTAAAAAATAAAATCTTTCGACAGATAAAACCAATATTACCTCATGAACAACTCATTGATTCAATTTTATTTATATCGGGTCAATTCACAGCAACAGTCTCCTCAAGTCATAAGTTAAAGAATCTAACATCATCTGTTAACCAGGCAATGTTATGGCGTGAAGATGTATGGCTGCCAGTGGAACTGGGGAAATAGTGCATATTGATGAATTATGTGACTGGTGAGCAGGATGAATTCCAGAGTATACAGGGGTATAGTCAGATTTAGTCTAATAGTGCAAAATGGATTGGATGGCTCGTCACAGTGGAAAATAATAATGACCCTCAACACAAAGAAATGGGAAATTCTTCATTGACAAATCAGTTGTCTGATCTCAACCAAATAGAACAAAACTGAAGGCAAGAGAGACCCACAAACAAGCAACAAATGAAGGTCGCTGTGGAAGGGCCCGGCAGAGCATCTCAAGGAAAAATACAGCACATAATGACATCCATGGGCTCTAGACTTCAGCAAGTCAATGACATGAAAGGACTTTCATCCAAATATTAAAATTAATTCCTATATTTTAAATTGTGTTGAAAATGATGGCCTGTGTATAAAAAACAGTTAATGCAATTTCTTTTAGTAAATTTAGTAAATTCTGAATTTTGGATGAAACTGCACAAGACCTAGTGCAAATGTAAGCACTATTACTTAGGAAACAATACAAGTATGTATGCTTCCTTTATGTTGCTATGAGTGACACCCCCAGGGTACACATAAGGATGTAACCACACAAAGGGCAGATTAACATGATGGACTAATTCTCTATGCAGTACCTGTGCAGACTCTGTGCTGCTCTGGGCTGTAATGGAGATGTATGGCTTGGAGGCTGTGGAGCAGGTTGAAGTTCTGGGTGGCACTGGAGGAGGAGTTTTCTTGTAAGTGGTGATGCAAGATGAAACTAAAAAAAAAGATAGAAGAAGAGAAAACGGGAAGATGAGGAGACAGGATATGTTAAAATTTAGTTTTATAGACAAACACTGCATTGGAATGACAAGATTTGAGGTAACTATGCCTACAACCAAAAGTTGCATTTTTTGATACTAAATTGTATTTTTACACTTGTACCTAGATACAATACCCACAGAAGATCTATAACTGATCACATTTTCGATACCAGAAAACCTACATCATCTTTAAGGACATAATTTTTTATTTCTTTTTATTTATTTATTTTTCTAAAAATGGATGTGGATATATCAAAACTACGACACTATACTAAGTCACTAAGTGAAAGCTTTTTTTTTTTTTTTTTAATAATTTTAGAGTTGCAAGTTCAATAATGAAACAATAAACTATAATCCTATGAATTCGGAACCAATAATTTGAAGGAAAAATAAAAGAACAAAGCAGGTGTAAAGTAAACATGCCGTGTATGTGTATCCAACTGAAAGTGGCTAAGGTAGCTGAGTATAAAACCTCAGGACATGTTGTGGACATGTGGACAGGCACTGCTTTTGAACAATATGAACACGTGTCCTTAGACCTATGTGAAACAGATTTCTTTAAGTGATGGGTAAATAAACCTCTGCTTTATTACACATTCCACACAATGTTTATGGTTTAATGTCATAGGTTCAATGCTGGGTGACATAACAGCACAACAAAGTTTTCATTAAAACTTTTTGTGACAATTTCTCAATGTTACTAATCTAGAGCTTTCAATTTATTTTTTTAATAAAATATAAATAGTGTGTCAGGAGATATGCACTGGGAATAGGCCTCCAAAGTATGTAATCGACCAATAATTATATAATCATAAGAGATAATTAAATGACCAGTCATCTTAAATTAGGTTATGTATTACGACAAGCAGTGGCAGATATTTATGCTTAGCACACATTGGGGAAGCAGTTAAGGTGGGGGAACCACGAAACTAGGTTTTAGAACACAGAACATAATTTATTATTTTATTTTATTTTAGAGTTATATCTATTCTAGTTATAACTGAGAAAATATTGCCTCTTAGTATATTTAAGTCCATTTACCATTTACCACAGCAGTAGATGGACTTTTTATATATAGCACTTTTCTACTTTATTTGAGAATTCAAAGGTCTTTAGACAACTTGCCTATTTCTTCTATCCTCTTTCTATGTAAGTGTTTTCTATTTAACATTCACATGGATTCATACTTGTAGAGCGCAACTTGGGGTTAGTATTGTGCCCAAAGCTATTTGGGATACAAACTACAGCAGACGGGGATCAAACCTCCTTCTGATTAGTAGGTGACTGGCTCTACCTCCTGAGCTACAGCCACCCCTATCTGAATATCACAAACTGGTAAGGTGTTAGAGTAGGTCTTAGAAATAAAAATATAATAATAAAATACAATCAGCTGTACTTTTATAGCAATTATGATTCTAAAAACAGGCCTCTCACTAGAGTCTGACCATGGAGGCGAGGTGTGCTTGTATGTATGTGTGTGTTTGTGCGTGTTATGGTAACAGATTTTTGTATTCTCTGTACTGATCACGTGTTTTAACAATATTACTTTAGTAATAGTAAAATTACAAAGCTATAGGTATGTAGGATGTTATCACAAGTGGGCCTTATGTCAGCCACTGTATGTAGGTCTGAGATAGGGCTGGGTGATATGGCCTAAAATCCATATCGTGGTATAATTTGAAGCATGTGAGGTAACCATATATCGCAATATATTCTTTTCTTTTGTATACCATATTTTCCACACTATAAGGCAAACTTAAAATCCTTTCATTTTATCAAAAGTCATCAGTGCGCCTTATGTAGGAATTTTGGTTGTAGTTACCTCGAACTGATTTTATGTGGTACACAGCGCTAGAAAATCTGTCAAAAATGTTTTAGTACAACTTTGTAAGCTACGAAGCTGCACCACTTGATGGAATGTTGGAGCAATACGGCTACCATAGTCAGGAGCCTCGTGGAGAAATCTGGGTCCCAAACTCCGTCTGCTTCAGGTCCCAAAGTCAAATGAACACTGCAGCATCACTGAGAGGTAAAAGTCTGAATTCTTGAATAAAATGATCAGCGTTGCTGCATTACCAGGTGTAAAAATTGCGTTTAACATCCAGGCATCCATGAAAACAGAATTGATTAAATTTAACAGAGTTAGAAGCAGGAAGTTAGCTCACTAGTTTCCACCTAAACATGATATAGCATGTTCTGACTGAGAGATTTCTGAAAACATTCAAACGTACAGCTCTGCTATCACTTCCAACATAAATGAAGACAGAAAATTAACCAGCAGGGATGTTTGTAGGGTTACTGTAGTTGGACTAGCTGGTATATAATAATGTGCTACGTGATCGCTAGCGACACAGCTATGTTAGCATAACATAAACACAGTGAAGCTGGAGGATAAACACTAACTTTTTTCCACTCGATAAAAGTTAACCTGAGGGTTCCTGATGGTCAGAGACAAATGCAATTGCACGGCAGGATGCTGTAAACAGACCAAACTTCAGTCAGGAGAACAACTGAGATAATCCATCCACAATACCAGGTTAGTCATTCATATACTGCAACAACATGGGAATAGAGCAGCTGCCAGAGAATTTAATATTAATGAATCAATGGTACAGAACTGGAGGAAGCAAAGTTTTTGGATTTCCCCATATTCCAAAATGTGCTTTGTCTCTTCGCTTTTACTGTCGCCTGGCATAATTTGCAGCTGCTGCGATGCTTTTTGCCAAAACACGGGCAACTTGATGACACCATCAACATGCACTATTGTGGTAGAGCAGTACAGTCAAAATCTCTACAGTTGGCCAAATTTATGTCGTTTCTACTGTATACCGTTTATACTGCCCACCCCTAGTTAGAGACACTCAGGCGTCGCATGTAAGGGAGATGACGGGTGGTTGTAATTCCTCTCTGGGGGGGGAGGGTTCAAGGATGAGCTGAACTGGGAGGTATAGCGCTAAGTGATGTGCTGTGGAATTTCCTTTGTCTGTGAGTTTGTTCAGGTCATATATAAGAGGTCAGGGTGGTGCTCATCTTTAGAGACCGTTTTGATGTGTGACCTAAGTGCTCTCTCCACTGCAGTGTTATAACAAACTCCAAAAAGATGCTCACCAGGTGTTTGCAGTTTATTTAAAATTTCCACAGCAGTGTGTGTGTGCATGCATGTGTGTGAGGAAGATGGGAGGCATTGAGAGACACTGAACAAACACTAATCTAAACAATATCTCACGATGAAGTGCATGATTTAATTTTTAAGAATTGTATTGAGTATATTGTGATTGACAAACACAGAGTTGTGAAGAGATAAAGTCCTTTGTGTTTGAATTAAAAAGAGATTACCGTATTTTCTGGGCCATAAGCCGCTACTTTTTCCTAGGTTTTGAGCCATGAGGCTTATACAAAGGTGCGGCTAGTCTGTGGATTTTTCTTCCACCACTAGGGGCACTCTAACCAGAATTAGAATAAAAAACAAAGATAGATGAAAAATCAATGCAAAGAAGAATACGCTACTTTTTCTTTAGCAAATAGAACACGCACAACAAATTACCAACTGGTAAATATTTTCAAATCCTCTCCCCTTCATCATGGAAACCACACGAAGAAGTTCGTATGATGCAAGTTTTAAGTTGAAGGCCATTGATCTTGCTATCCAGGAGGGAAACCGCACTGCTGCACGCAAGCTTAGCGTCAATGAGTCTATAGTGAGACGCAGGAGGCGGCAGCGGGAAGAGCTCATGCAATGCCAAAAGTCGAGAAAAGCTTTCAGAGGACATAAAAGCAGGTGGCCTGAACTTGAAAATGTCCTGGAGGAATGGGTGAACACACAGAGAGCAGGTGGCCGAGGTGTATCCACTGTACAGATCCGACTGAAAGCCAAAACAATCGCCCGCGAAATGAATATTGAAGATTTCAAAGGTGG
>VUQR01029613.1:0-23350 GCA_015108515.1 Hemichromis elongatus
TCCATCCATCCATCCATCCATCCATCCATCCACCATCCATCCACCATCCATCCATCCATCCATCCATCCATCCACCATCCATCCATCCATCCATCCACCCATCCACCATCCATCCATCCATCCATCCATCCATCCACCATCCATCCATCCATCCATCCATCCATCCATCCATCCATCCATCCACCCATCCACCCACCCATCCACCCATCCACCCATCCATCCATCCATCCATCCATCCATCCATCCACCCATCCATCCACCCATCCTTCCATCCATCCATCCACCCATCCATCCATCCATCCATCCACCCATCCATCCATCCATCCATCCATCCATCCATCCATCCATCCATCCATCCATCCATCCACCCATCCATCCATCCATCCATCCATCCATCCATCCATCCATCCATCCATCCATCCATCCATCCATCCATCCATCCATCCATCCATCCCAGTAATGTGCCCCTGCATTTTAAACAGGTATCCTCAAAAGTGAAATTTTTTTTTAAAAATCCTTTCTAAGATTAAGATTTAAACTTAAATGCACAAGACTTCCAGCTTTAATTCAGACAGTTAAACAAACATTATTAGGTGAATTCGGAGGATTTGCAGCGATGTGTTGACACAGTCTCCTTTTGTTCCAACGTGATTTCATTTCATGGACAGCTGTGTGTGATTTCATGCAGCCCACCCACTGTGTAAACAGTTCTTTCACAGCTATCTGAACTGAGAAAAAGACACCAGAGCTCAGTTTACATCACTTCGCCAATTTCAAACCAGCTGAATATTACGGTAGAGCCAGTATTTATTTACTGAAGAACAAACTGTGCTGTGATATTTCTATCAGAGCCCACACACCTGAAATTCTCCTCTTCACAGGGGGAGAAGACAGCAGCCGAATCAATCCCTCCCACTGACCCCGGAATAGCAGGCTCATTTTATTTATTTGTACATTAACTGTAGTATATTTATGAAGTCATGTAAGATTTTATGTTCACACTAGTCTGCCTCTCTAAGTCTCAGGGGGCCCACGCTGCTCTGCTGGCCCACCTGTGGGCAGTTTCTCCTGCCTGGGCTGTCAGCTTCGAGCCATCGAGCTCTTTGTATTTAGAGGCTGCTGCTCTTCACTGCCAGATAAATCAGGTCCACTTGTTACCTCCTAGTCTTTGTGCTCTTTATTCTCTGGCCCAGTTTGTTTGTCTTCTTCAAAGCGGCCTGTTTAGAGCCATCCCCGTAAACCTGTTCACCCTTGCTTACCTGAGGAGTTTTGCAGTTACCACCAGCCATGGTCAGTAATTCCCAGTAGCTGTAAAGAGAAGGATTTGCTTGCCCATTCTCCACTGACACACTTCTGTTTTTAGGCCTCCGCTTGCCCCATTTGCCTCTCAAAAGCTCAAGAAACAAATAAAACTGGAAATAAATCACCAACTCTACATCCATCCATCCATCTTCTTCCGCTTTATCCGGGGTCGGGTCGCGGGGGCAGCAGCCTAAGCAGAGAAGCCCAGGCCTCCCTCTCCCCAGCCACCTCCTCCAGCTTGTCCAGGGGAACACCAAGGCGTTCCCAGGCCAGCGGAGAGATATAATCTCTCCAGCGTGTCCTGGGTCTGCCCCGGGGCCTCCTCCTGGATCGCCTCACCCAGAAGGCGCCCTGGGGGGGGCATCCTTGTCAGATGCCTGAACCACCTCAGCTGGCTCCTTTCGATGTGGAGGAGCAGCGGCGCTACTCTGAGCCCCTCCCAGATGGCTGAACTTCTCACCCTATCTCTAAGGGAGAGGCCAGCTACCCTTCGGAGGAAGCTCATTTCTGCCGCTTGTATCCAACTCTACAAAAAGTTGAAGATGGATAAAAAGCAAAATCTTCATTTTTTCCAAAGTTATTTTCTATAGCTAACTTTAGGCATCAATATGATGTCAAGTATTCCTCCTAGTGTTCCACCCCCAGGGAGACCTGACACCATTCTCCTTTTGGCAACTTTATTCTTGTGGTTTGGAGTTTACAGCAGCATAGCATATCATCAGCAAACAATGCTCTCACGTCTCACACACTGTTTTTCTTTTTTTTCAGCGGTTACTGATGACATCACAAGTCTGAACTCTGACCTCCTGAAACTAGTGAACTACAACAATTAACTGAAAATGTGCCCAAGAATAAAACACAATTAAATCAGTATTTTCTTTAGAGAGTTTTTTTCCCCAAAGATTTAGAAAATGTACATTTTATAACCACCAGCATTTAATCTTATATAGCTGGAAAGACTGTTTATTTCCCCTTAATGGTGCCACATTTGTGAGGAAAATGTTGCGCTCATGAAAACACAAAGTATTGTGATAACAAAGAAATAATCAACCGAACACAAAAAATTATATGCTAAGGTTATTTACTTTCCACTGGAGAAAACTTCAAAAAGCCCATTTTTAAGGCTCATATCTCCACGTGAGAAGGTGGCTCTCGAAACCAGCTGGAGGATATGAAACGTCTCCTTTTTGTCTACGTTTGATACCAGGCTCATCCTCTCGCCGTGGCTCCTTCTGTCTGAAAATCATTGTCCAATATAGTCATGTTTTTATAACTAAGCAAACATTAAAATTTGTATTTTTTTAACAAGCTCAGTCAGTGGAAAGGTTTAGCCTGTAAATATCTTTGTACTGCTGCTGAAATGTGAATTTCAGCGCATTCCTTCATGTCACACAAAGATTCTGCATGACTAAGGAGAGGTTACGGCACTTTAAAGAAAACTAAAAGTAATAAAGCCTGGAAACCTTGACTTTTAATGAAGACGCTTTATTTAAAATTTGCAGAAGTTCACAACATCAGTCATGAATGCAAATCACTAATAATTCAAATTACATCAGTGTGTCTAAATAATCTATTCTTATTCTGCACTGGCGTCCCAGTCGGGCTAGTTTCCATCTGAGCTGTGCTTTTATTGTATTTCATGCATAAGAGACGAAGTTTCTAGCTTTAGCTTTAGCTGCCTCTCTCCACGCTGCAGACTCTGATCAGCAGAGTCTTTACTGGAAATGATATTTTTATTCCAAGCATGCCTGACCTCTCAGAATTAAGGACATTTTATATCATTTTGATCTCCCTAATTGGACAGCCTGCATCAGCTGATACGTTTGCTACCAATCACATGGAGCAGAGTGACTGATGGCGTGATGAGAGCCATGACACAAGGGAGTTTTTTAGTGACTGAGATAAAATCTCCTGAATGGGACGTCACTTGGATCGATGTGTGTAAGCTACACTTATTACATTAGATTAAAAAAACCTTACTAAAACATCATATAGTAGTATAATATAGAAGTATACATTATATTGTTACATTATATTACTGTTCAGAGATCAATCGTATATTTCATGGCTATGCATCGATTAAATGTGGTATTTTTTTCCATCTATCATCTTCACACAATAATTTGTATGTAATTAAAGATCTAAATAAACACACACTGGCAGATCATACACACAGCGTGCAGGATTGTAGGACGCTGCAGCAAATCTAAATCAAATCACCTTTGCAATCCACACTAAATACATGAACGCCAGAAACAAAGCACAAGCAATAAAATATAAAACAAAGAACACATGATCTGTGATTTCAGCCAGTCTCCTGTAGCGTCCACGCTTTTCATTCTCTTCGTGCTGTCTTCCTGCTTCCTCTCGAACTGCCCTCACTTCATCCAGGATTAGTTTCAGCAGGTCACAGTAACCAGGAAGGTAGCACCTGTCTGCTTTAACCTGGGCTTTCTCTTCGGCTTCAGCAGACTCTGAGTGGGAAATGAAAGAGATCATTTATTGAGTAAGCTGCAAAAACGTTTCTGGTCTGGAGGATTTTTGCTGATTTCACTGAAAAAGCTTAAAAATGTTCCCATCTGCTCAGCACCGAATAACAGATGAGCAGATGGGAGCAAATGGACACCAAATCAGGGCTTAAAGAAGAACTGAATATTGGTCTTAAACTAAGTTGTTGATACGAAGGTCAAGCAGGACATTTTAGATGTCCTTCTCCCTAACAATATTTTTAGCTCCAGATAACAGACAAGACAACTTGAGGCATGTTTGAAGCCAAAGACCTGGATTAGCTCTAATATCCTGGTTCTAAATTCAGATACAAATGTAGTGATTGCAATCTAAGAAACATGATGTCTAACCAGATACTTATTCTGGAGGCATTCATGACCTCCAGTAACACCATGAGGAATGTTGGAGTCATCTTCAACCAGCATATGTCATTCAGTGTGCATCTTAAACAAATATGTAGGACTGTCTTCTTGCATTTATGCAATATAATAAACTAAAGTCCACTGAGCACACGAGAACACCACCATACTCCAGTGATGCACAAAGAACAAAACCAAACAGAGATTACAAACAGAAGGAAAAGAGACAAACCGACAGGTGAAGAGTAAAGCTTGTTAATACTGAGCAGAAATAAATAATGAAGGAGTCAGTCTTGGGAAGAATGAGACAGGAAATAAAACCCCAGGAGACAAATAATAAAAACCAGTTTCCAGCAAAGCAGCTACAAGAAGTGTTTCTCGTCCTCATTGATCTTTGTGTTAGTTTCTTTGTGTTCCTCGTCTTTATGCACATACCTGTGACATCGCCCGTTTGCAGTTGAATATCCTCATGGGCATCTACAGAGCTTTGAGCCTTCTTACAACAATAACAATCGAGATCGATTAAGAAGGTCACCAACATGGCCTCCAGGACACTTATCCCCACCAGGGCGAACACTCCAACACAGTACATGGCTACAAGGTGCAGAGAAATTGCTTGTCGGTGTTCTGTTACCAAACTCCCTCTACCTCATTAAAATCTCGATCTTAGATATAAAAGGCTGCTCACCGATCATTGGCAGTTTCTTTTCAGTGGAGGGCAACATGTCCTGAAGAATTAGCAGTAAGACAGAGATGGACAGGAGTATCGTCACTTTGAAGCTCAGCTTTTCACCTCTGGCCTCACTGATGAAGAAGGATGCCAAATCCAGGATCAGGAAAAAGAAAAGCGGCACGATAAGATTTATGACATACAGCATTGGCTTCCTCTCCATTGTGACCTGTAAAACAGTCAGCTTCATCAGAGAGGAAAAAGACGTGGAATGAGATGAAGAGCTGTCACCAAAACATCAGTGCAAATATTTCCTTACCATGTATCTAAGTTTGTTTCTGGCTCTCGCTCCGTTAAAGGTTATCAAGCTTTTGAGGTCCCACTCTCCCATTGTTACCATGGCCTCCTCTGAGACTTTATTCAGCACTTTGTCACTGTTAAATGTTCCTAATTTTATAGTTTTTTCTATGGAGACAATAAAAAAAAAGGAATACATTGAAACATCAATTGCTCTGGAGCTAATACGGCGCTGACGATGTCATAATTTACCATTTATGCTCATTGTTGAAAATGTGATGTTGCAGGATTGCGTATCAAAAGGAAACATCATGAGATCAAGACTGCAGGTATAGGTCAGCCGCTGGCGTCCACTCGTGTACGTCCAACCACTGGAATTCACTGTGACCTGAAGACTCTCCTGAATGCTCCCGGTATCAGAAACACTGACGTGACAACAGCAGACACAGCACGAGAGTTAGAAATTTTTCAGCCTCGCCAACAGTAACAACTAATAAAATTTCAAGTTTAGCACTGAGTGTGTATTATATTTGTTTATTCCTCTGCCGAGAACACCTGAATGAATGGTTTGGAAAGTAGGAGCTCAGTGTACACGTCAGGGTTGAACAGGAAACACTGCATAAAAATGTGAGAAACTAAAGCTTTATTTTTTAACACAATCCCTTCATTTCTAAGTAAATGAAGGGATTCCACTCAAAAGTAATTTGAAAAATTATAAAACTGAGAATAAAATATTCATCTGTCATAGTTGGTTAAAAACCACTGACAGCCAAAAGTCTTGAGCTCATGGACATCACCACATGCTGGGTTTCCTCCTCTGTAATGCTCTGCCCTTTACTGCAGCAGCTCTCAGCTGCTGTTTAATTTGTTGGCCTTTCTGTCTGAAGTTTAGTCTTCAACAAGTGAAATGCTCAGTTGGGTTAAGATCAGGTGACTGACTTGGCCAATTATTATCTGAAACATCGCCCAGTCAATCTGACTGAATTTAGCTGGATGTGAGCATTTCTCGGATGGGTTTTTTCTGTTTTTGCAGCTGAAGGATGGCTTGTTTCACCTGCATGGAGAGATCCTTGGACCGCATGGTGTCTATTCACAGCAAAATCTTGGGTGAGGCGGTTGAAACCTGTGTAGGGTCACCATGCCACCTTGTAGTTGGTCTTAAGTGCTGTTTTCCTTAATTCCCATCGGTGAATAAAGTTAGTGGAAGTGAAGTTTTTTTCTAGGTAGCCTGCTTTCCTGAGCCTCCTCGTATAACTCCTGAATAAAAGTATACAAGCTCAAATTATTTTGCACTTGTGTAGTGGAATGTACTTACTCCTCATTAATTCTCACGTCGGGGACCCACAGAAGTGATTTTGGAAGGGTTATCTCTTCTATCCCACAAAAGTCCGAAGGATTCCAAGTAAGGAACTCGTTTGTCCAAGACTAGGAAAAGTAAGATACGATTTAAAGATAATTCTGACTTAAGAGGAAATCTGTGAGAGTTTAAAAAAAAGAAGCCAAGAATGTCACTAAAGTTGATATTTACTGATATCAGTCAACAGTTTTTCAAACTGGAAACTCAACATGACAACACTGGCAGTCCACACTCTTACCATGTAGAGCCAGATGTGATTTGTGATAGTTTGAGACTTCTCCTCCTGCAGACAATCAACACTGAGGTCAGTACTCAAGGACACTTTTCAGCTGGCTTCAAACAATGAATTCAGCTGAATTATAGAAACAATTCTTCTTTGTTATGTATCAAAAATTGAACAAGACCAAGATATCAAAGCCTGAAACTTCCCAGTTATTAACCCCTTTATAAGCACATTAAAAAAAAACTGTTTTGTTTTTAAATGTGCTTACAAATAAATGTTTAATTTTTTTTCTCTCTCCCCATTAAACTCTTGAGTATCTCCATCAGTGGGCCCCCATGTCCCATTTTCAGTTTGTAATATTTTCACAGCAAATAAATCTGTTTCACTGCTCCAAAGTGTGCCTGAGCGATCCAGGAATGAACCTGAGAGCAATCAAGCCCACAAGACGCCAAACTAAGTCTACACAAAAGATATAGAAGACAAACAGTTACCAAAATAAAACAGGAAGTAAAACAACTAAATAAAGATGAAAAATAAAGATGAACCAAAAGACACGACAGAAGGAACAGACAGGAAGTACAGAGGGAACTAACCAAACGCCACAACAACAAACAACAGAACCAACAAAAAGCAAAAAACTTAAACAAACATTAAACCAAGATTCAAAATACCCAAGTTACAGGTATTTAGTTTATTTATCTGGTCTGGTAATATATAAGCACTGTGCAAAAAAAAAAAGGAGTATCACTTACTACTTCTAAAATACCCAATAGAAACATGTCCAGCTGAACCAGTGTGGAGCTGGTCCAGCTTTTCACTGGTCTCATGATTTGCAGAACAGTATCTGATGCAGTTATGTTTAAGTAGTTCAGCAGACTGTAGTATGAACAGTCTGAAGTCTGACTGGTGCAAAACCCTGCAAGAAACATAAAATCTTAACAGGCAAAATATAAGATCGAAACATCAGAAACTGATCCAAGTAAAGCTCTGAAAAATCATTCAAATGTTCAAATCAAGGTCTAATTTAAAAACTCACCAATTAAAGAAAGAAAAGCTAAAGTCCTTAGAGCAGGCATGGCTGTCTGCCTTCACCTCGGTCACAGTAAACGCTTTTAAACTGCACAGCTGCTTACATAAGACAGAATCAGACAACAGTGTGGAGGAGAAATCAATATATTAAACAAATTGAACTGTCAACTATAATAAAAATCCTTCTATTTGTTCCTGTGTGCTGTTGAAAGAGAAATAATACTGATCACCTGTACATTTATGTCATTGTCTGGCAGCTGAGTCAGAAAGTCAACATTTAGGTATTAAACCAGGAGAGTAGAAAGGTTTTCAGCGAGCAAACTCTTCTGGGTGCCCATCACATCTTTGGACAAACCCCCCAAAACAAAAAAACCCAACATGTACATGGTTAAAAATTATTTGAATGAAGGAAACCTTTAAATTGACAATGATTGGTGCATGGCTCCACCATCAATGAACCTTGTAGTAAGTTTGGTTTTATCAACTGCAGAATTAAATTTTAATGATAATTCAGTTTCACTAATGTAAAAGCTAATAAGTGACCCTCTAAGTCAGCGGTCCCCAACCTTTTTTGCAAAGAGAAATCAAAGAATACAGCCTCTGGCAGCCTGCCCATACCCCAGCATAAATGTACTTCCCAAAGCCTTCCCTGTTACTTTTTCTTTTGCATCGTTATTTCCAAGCACACTATATGGCAAAAAGTATTTACTCGTCTTCCTTCTCACTCGTGCAAACTTGAGCGAAGTCCCTTTTTTAAATCCACAGGGTTTAATATGATGTTGGCCCAACCTCTGCAGCTATGACAGCTTCCACTCTTCTGGGAAGGATTTCCACAAAGTTTGGGAGCATTTATGGGAACTTTTGACCTTTCTTCCAGAAATCGATCAGCGGGACCAGCACCCAATACAGGAAGTCTGGATTGGCTGTAAGTTAAAGTTGTAACCTCTGATCCTATGGGTCTTATCTATTAGGTTAGCCTGTGGTGTGTATGAGGGTACTTACTCATCTGACACTTTGTATTGCACTTAGTGATTGGATTTAGCTGCTCATGATAGATTAATAATTAGTTGAAGTTCAGTGTGAGGGTTTTCTACACTCATTGGGTGAAACAGAGTCACATAAGCTGGAAACAGAGAGTAAAATTCTGTGTCTTGAAACATTTAACAGCAATGAGTGCAAATTTTACACTGAAGGCAAATATTTTGTTTCCAGATCAGTCTTTAATGTTTAATTTTTGCTCCTGTCAGCAATAAGTTACCAAGTTTTTGCAGCAAGGCAGCGTCTTCATTGGAAACTACAGGTGACCACGTCATTCTGCTAGCCACCAAAGTAATTACATGAATGGTTGGCTAAATTATAACCATGCAAACTACTTGCAACTTGATTTTATCAAGTAATGACCACAAACATCCATATACTTTTATATTTTATTCTTATTTTTGTCTTCACTTTTTGTTTTCAATTCGGTTTCTTTTCATTTTCCTTCCAGACTGGGTTTCCTCAAGCTTTGAAAAAGGCGTGTAGTAATTATTTACACGTTTCCTCCGGCGCCGGATGCATTTAGTAACAGTGCCCAGGGAATGTTTCCCAACTAAAACATTTATTTTCATGCACTGACAGATTAAACTCACAGCACGAAATCCACTCAATTAAATTTAAATCAAAGACTTTGTGGAATCCACATTAAATATACCAACGCCACAAAAAGTGTAGAGGCAATTAAATATAAAACAAAGAACACACGATCTATGATTACAGCCAGTCTCCTGTAGCGTTCATGCTTTCTATTGACTTCGTCCTGTCTTCCAGATTTCTCTTGAACTGCCTTCACCTCATCGAGGATTCGTTTCAGAAGGTCACAGTCACTGGGTACGTCCCTTCTTTTCAGTTTCCCTTCACCCTTGTTTTCAGTTTCAACTGAATCTGTGTAGGAAATAAAGAAAATAATCAAAATAATAAACAGTTACTGTAATATTAATAATATGAATATGATGCTTGTTGATTATTCCCACTTGATTATTCCATGTCAGGGGAAAAAACTTGGTATTCTCAACGTATTCTATGTACTTGCCCAGAGCCAAACAGCAAAGAGTGGTTCACAGAGACCAAACTTAAGGTCAAATCAGAGGGCCTAATGGTCTCTAATTTCATTTCCATGAATTAAAAACAAACAAACAAAACAAAAAACGGCTACCTTCCACAGCCGTGGCTTCCACTGGTTCCATCTGAACATCAGTTTTGGCATTTCCACAGTTTTGAGCCTTCATACAGAAAAAACTAAAACCATCGAATTCCATTAAAAACATCACCAGCATGGTCTCCAGGACGCTTATAGCCACCATTGTGAAGATGACCATGCAATAACTGGCTAGAAGTAAGAGGCAGAGAGATTATGTGTCAGTGTTATTTACAAAAACGAGTAAAAAGGCTTTTGAACAATCTGACGCAAAGAAAGATAAGAAATAAGATCATCTTTATTGTCACCGTTGCACTAGCGCTAAAACATAGTTTAGCAGCTCTTTGGTTTAGCACCATAGATAGAGCAACAATATAAATATGTGGGAAAAATATATAAAGAGCATAAAATGTCTTATCTGAATCCTCACACATGATCGGCATCTGTTTTTCAGTGGAGGGCAATATGTCCTTAAGGAGCAGCAGTAAGACAGAGATGGACAGAAGTATTGTCACTTTAAAACTCAGCTTTTCCCCTTTAGCCTCACTAATGAAGAATGAAACCAAATCCATGATCAGGAAATAGAACAGGGGTATGATGAAATCGATCACGTAAAGCATTGGCTTCCTCAGCATCAAGACCTGTAAAAACAGACAGATTAGTTAGAGACAAAGAGACTTGGGCATCTGGGAAAGAGGTATCGCTGAAAGCTCATCCCAAATATTGTCGTACTTTGAATGAAACGTAGCTTTTATTTTCAATGGTGTCATTAGCTGAGTGTATGTCAATGTTTTTGAGTTCCCACTCTCCCCTTGTCACCATGACTGTATCAGAGACTTGAGTTAGGAAATCTTCATTGCTGATTGTTCCAAATGTTAGAGAGTCCACTATGAAGACAATTACACAAAAACTCTAAATCAGCTGCTCTGACAAAAATGAGCCGGTTATTACAGTTATCACAGTTAATCGTGTGTATTTTACCATCAGAATTCAGAGATGAAAATGTGATGAAACACGTTTGCAAATCAAAAGGGAACACATAAAGATTAAAACGACACGCAAAGGTCAGCCGCTGCTGAAAGTCTGCGTTCACTGAACCGTTGGAATACACAGTGACTAGTGGACTCATTCGAACGCTCCCATCATCAGAAACACTGCAGAGAGAAGAGGAAACACATTCATCAGTCATCTGCCAGTAAAGTGATTAAGGGGTTAATTATTCACCATTGAAGCTCGCCCTGAAACATAGCTGGCTGTTTCTCTTTCTTTAACTTTAAAAAAAAAAAAAAACTCTGCATCCTGACAGCTCAGAGGGAGCCCAGGAATCATCCGGTGATCTTCGCTCCACTTCCAAAGCAGCTTCCTTTCATTTCAGACTGAAAATTACTGTATCAGAGTTCACAAACAAATTCTTATTCTGTACAATAAATTTTAATAATTTTTCATGTACATTCAATTCAGTTAAATTCAATTTTATTTATGTAGCACCAAAGCAAAAAAAAAAAACAGTTGCCTCAAGCTGCTTTATATTGTAAGGCAAGGAACCTACAATGATAAAAGAAAACAGAGAAAACCCCAACAACTATAAGTCGCTGTATGAACAACCACTCTGGCGACAGTGGGAAGGATAAACTCCCTTTTAGCAGGAAGAAACCTCCAGGCTCAGGGAGGGGCGGGGCCATCTGGCAGGGCCAGTTGGGCGTAAGCAGATGAAGACAGGACAAAGACATGCTGTGGAAAAGAGCCAGAGATTAATAATAACTAATACTAATAACGAATTACCCAAGACTGCTGGGTCAAGTGATGGATGTTTAAGTAGCAGTTTAACAACCGCCAGCTTAAAGGTGTACCACAGGCTGGTTATTAGAGATAGGGTGATAATATTTAAGATTGAAAAATTCATTAGTGGTAGGACTTCTTTGAGCAGTCTTGTAGAAATGAGGTCTAAAAGACACGTTGATAGTTTAGAAGAAGCATTTACTGAAGTTAATTTAGAAAGATCAATTGGAGAAAAAGAGTCTAAAAAATATCAGTGGTTCTTAATGTAGCAGTACATATTGTTACGTTGGTTGTTCTTATTGTCTTCAGTGATGAATAGTAAGATGTTCTAGGTTGTTTAGAGAAACAAACTGGCTTTCCAGGCTAAATAATGATCTTTTAAATTACTGAGATGCCATTTCCTCTCCAGCTTACAAGTTATTTGCTTCAAGGTGCGCAGGGAGTCATGTACTTGTGATTTGAGGCTCTCATTTTCAGAGGAGTTACAGTACATACAGCTGTGCACAGTGAAGAAATAAAAATATTAACAAGATAATCAACCTCTATGGGAGTAGCATTCAGGCATCTGCTTTACACTGTGTTTGCACAAGGCAATAAAGAAGAAATCAAAAATGTGACCGCCTGATCACATCAGGAAACCACTGGGAAACTCTCTCCTTCACCTCCTCTGACATAACTTAGATCCTGATTTTCTCCAAGTTGCTGGAGGAGCCATGTTCTCTCTGTACTGCAACATCTTCTAGAGAATCGATTATATGTCAAGGCAAAAAAAAGGTGATTTCCATACTTCTTGTGTCAACTTTCTTGGGTAGAGTCTGGTAGGGGTACAGATGAAGATAGATCCAGCAAAGATTCGAGATGTGAGCGAATGGCCCACTCCCACGTCACAAATCATTCAATGTTTATTTAAATTTGCAGCCACGTAGCCACACCACTCAGTCACTTAGCCTCCAGCAAGTTCCAGTTGTCTGGTTCCCTGAAGTCAAAGCAGCCTTTTTTTTTAGAAAGTTCATTGGTTTCTGTTTTTTGGCACTTTAATTTCTCAATCTTACATCGTCCAGGTTCCAGGAATATCAAGCCTGTGTTCCGACAGTTTGTGTCTGCCTTTGTGTTCACTCCTACATACTGACTTCCAGGCTCCCTTGAGAAAACCAGTGTTTTTTTCACCAACAAACTCGTCATGGTGTGAAAATATAAAAATGAAGGAAACTGGACATATTGAGGACAAAAGAACTGATCAGTAACTGAAAATCCTGTTCGTAGGCCATAGGAAAATAATCCAGCAGACTGATGCACTTGGACCATCAGCTAATCCAGCTGAACCAGTTCACTTCAGCCTCAGTGATCAGTGCTTGTTTCCCTTCCTAAAGAATGGTTGTTTAGGAAGGGAAACTGGGAGGAAAGGCTGAGGTGTGCCAGATTACTCAAGAACTAGACTGAAAATCAGCAGCACCACGTCTGATGCACTGATGACTCTTTATTTGACATTGTTGGTCAATTTTTTTTTATCGGTGTTGTCAGTGAGTACAACTACGAGAGTCTACAGCCATCCGTCAAACAGAGAGCTTGGACCACAACATTATTGAAGCACCGTGTGATCCTCTTAAAAGAGAACAGAACAAAAGTAAGAAACATCCAAAGAAGAGCTGGAAGTGTCCTTCAAGAAGCCTGGAGAATTATTCCTGAAGATCAGTTAAAGAAATTAAAATAAAGATTGGTCATATCAAATAGTGATAGAATTATATAAACTCTGTATACTCTTGTATACTACATTTCCCTGTGCGTTTCTATAAATCACTGCACCTACTTCCCATCCTCTGGCAAAATATGGCTCAAGACTTTTGCATAGTACTGTACCCTTTTATATAAAATCCCCTGCAAGCAAAAACTGCCTTTCTGCAATGAATTATACTTACTCTTCAACAATTATTACATCAGGGAACCACAACATTGATGTCAGAACGCTCAGCTTTTCTATCCCACAAAACTCTGAAGGATTCCAAGTCAGGAATTCATTTGTCCAACTCTGGAAAGAAGGAAAAGCTGAGTAGATTAATAGAGATTTAAAAAGTCATGAGATCAAAAAATATTTAAAAATTAACTGCTGATAGAACAACACTGACAAATGGACCTTTAGCTAAAGTGAACAACCTGGTTGTTGAATTTGCCAGATCAGATTCTTACCATGTGGACCCGGATTTCATTTGTGAAAGTTTGAGCCTTCTCATTCTGAAAACAGTAAACAACAAAAAGTTATCAAGGGAATTTCCACGGAACTGTGTTGTTCATTTAAAAGGATCAGTATTTATTAATCCACACAGTCAGGTGTGTATGTCTTTATGTTCTAAGGTTCAGATGCTGTGAAACAATAATGCATCCAAAAAATGTTGTGCTGTGTAAAAAAGGAAACCACAATTATTTGCAAATCATCAAAAGTCTATACCTGATTGAAGATCAGACATACCCTATGGTATAATGTTGCAAATGCTTTTCTGCTTTCTGTTCAGTCCATGCAAGAAGGACGATAATGATGCTTACCGATTCTAAAATGCCCAACAAAAACAAGTCCACCTGAACATAGGTGCTTTCAGTCCAGTTTTTCACTGGTCGCATGGTTTCCAGAGCAACATTTGATGTGCTCAGGTTTAGGTAGTCCAGTAAACTATAGTATGAGCAGTCTGAAGTCTGACCGCAGGAAAACCCTGCTGGGAACATGTAGACAAGTAAAACACGTGACCTGAAACCGCAGATCCTACACAACTACAGAGAGAACTCCTCTTTAACATTCGGTTCCCATCAAATGTGAAAATCAAAGTCTAATGTAAAAACTCACCGACTACAGAGATAAAAGCCAGAGTCCGTAGAGCAGCCATGGCCTTTTGCTTTCACCTCAGTCTGGGTAAACCCTTTTAAAGTGTAAAGCGTCTCACACAAAGCAAAGTAATGTAAAAGTGTGCGTGCGACCTAAATACATCGGCTGAATCGCATTGTCTATTATAAACAAACTTCTCTTTGTCTGTATGATTGGACATGATAGCAATCACCTGTACATTACTATTGTCGAGCTACAACTGAAGGAAAAAGTCAACATAAGAAGATCTCAATTACATCAAATCTGAATGGAAAGGTTTCCCACTTCCACCTAATGTAATAGTGAATGGTCCCTCAAAGTATTTGGCCTGTAGTCAAACAGAAGCTTGACATGTGGCTATAAATCACTGTAATTAAAAATGCCAAAATGCACACAAAAGGATTTTTGACAGTCAGTTGAGGAGTTTTGCAGTTTTCTTTGTAAACTATAACCGAGAGCTCCTAAATGACCCCTAAATGTTCAGTACTGACTGTGCAATTTATCTGAGTACAGTGCGCTTATTGTCATGTTCAAGAAACCAGTCTGGGATGATCTGACCTTTGGGACATGGTGCTTAATCCTGCTGGAGGCAGCAATCCAACGACAGGTACACTACAGTCATAAAGGGACAGATACCTTTAGTAACAATACTCAGAAAGGCTGTGATGTTTAAATAATGCTCAGCTGGTACTGATGGAGCAGCTTGAACTGTTGGCAGGATGGATCAATGCATTCATGCTATTTACATCAAATTCAGACCCTACCATTCAAAAGTCACAGCAGAAACTGAGACTCATCGGGCCAGGCAGCGTTTCTCTGTTGTTCAGTTTTGGTGAGCTGATTTTTTTTTCCTTTATTAAGGGAATAAAAATATGAAAACCTCCCTGATTTGGTTAAAAAGTAATTTCCCCAAACATAATAAGAACTAACTGTCAGACAGTTCTTAGAATGCCTTCTTCAAGTCCACAAAACACATGTTGGATGGTCGGGCCAACTCCCTCACCCTCACCCAGGACCAATTTGCCATGGTAGACTCTACCAGGGGGCAGAAGCCCCCGGACAACATAGCCCCTGGGACCCCTGGGACCCCTGGGACCCACAAACCCCTCCACCATGATAAGGTAGCAATTTGCGGGACTTGTCCAGACCTTAAACCATATGTGTGTTCTCAGTAGTAGTAAATGCATAAAAATAAGGCTTTTATGAAACCACTGAATTAAAAAAATAGCTTTACAGTTCAATATTGAATATTACATAAAATAAACTACTGTATTGGATTGGCAGAGAAGCAGACATGTCTGCATGCAGCACAGATCCTCAGTGTCTGTCTAAATGAGTCTCACAGGCCTGAATGGGCACTTGAAGCATTTATAATTAAAATGCAAAATTCTTAACTTTTTTTAATCTGCTGCTCACTACAAACACTACAAACTATATTTTCATAAGTTTAATCACTTATGGCTCCCTTATGACTATTCATGCTATACAAAGCAATTAAGCAATCAACATTTACATGACAGAAAAGATTCTGTTTTTCACTTTTTACAATATTTTTTTGTTGTTTTTTTTAGAACTACAGTTTTCATAAAACAAAACAAAGAATTGGACAGTCTGAACGATTAGCTAACAGAACTTTTTCTATAATTTTACACATTTATTTCTTATAAATTAAGCCCAAGGAGTCGTGCTGATAGTTTTCTTTCTTTGTCACAGCAGCTTAAATATGTGACTTCTTTACAGAAAGCTGAGTTCCACTGGTCGGGTATGTGGCCCATGATGTAACGTGAGTTCGACACCCCTGCTGTAGAAAATAGAAAGCATATCAAACGCTCAAACTGAGAAAATGAACTGCTTAAAGAAACAATTAGCTCATGTTGAATCCGATGGCAGCAACATGTGTCAAAAAATTGGAATGTAGGTAACAAAAGGCTGGGATCAGTCGGTGATAAATAGCTGGAGAAACACCTTGCAGCTATTTAGATTGCCCACAGATCAGTAACACGAGTGCATATAAGAGTATCTCAGAGAGGTTGAGTTTGTCAGAGATAAACATGGGCAGAGGCTCATCAATCTGCAAATTTTGGAACAATTTCAGAAAAATGTCCCCCAATTGTGTAAAATTGTGAAGACTGAAGAAATCTCTGTGCAGATTTTACCAACGTCTTGCTGTTTATTTAGCTATTTCATTTTAGTAAGTGTTACTTTTACAACACTTTCTTCTCCCTTTCCCCATTTTTTCTAAGATGCCGCTGCCATCACTTTCCAAAAGAGCCAAAGTTTCTTAAAATTGCGCCCTTTTCTCAGTTTAAACATTCAGTATACTTTCTTTGTTCTATTGTAAATAAAATATGGCTTCATGATATTCGGAAACCACTGCGTACAAACTCAAATCTAAATCAAATCACTTTTTGAATCCATGTTAAGTACATGAATGCCATAAAGAAAACGGAAGAAATAAAATAGAAAACAAAGAACACATAATCTATCATTTCTGCCAGTCTCCTGCTGTGTTGAAACCTTTCCTGTCTTCCAACTTCTTTTTGAGCTGCCTTAATTTCATCAAGAGTGAGTTTCAGGAGGTCACAGTCACTCAAATGTTTCGCTGGTTCCTCGTGACCTTTTTCATCAACTTCCCTTGGCTCTGCATGGAAAATGGAGGAGAGAAATAAGAAGAGTGAGCTGCAACAATTTTCCTGGTCTGACTGACTTTACACAGTTTTTAGTGTTCCCGTTTAGATCCAACTTTCCATTTTCCCATCAAGCATCAAGAAAATGACCATTAGTTAAATTAAAGAGAAAAACAAAAGTTCAGAGCACCAGGTTTGACAAGAGCCTAACGTAAAATTTCCATAAATATTTCTCCTGAGTGACAAACACATGCTAATCGTTTACATGAAAATTTTGTAAAAAGAAAAAAAAAATCCTGCAACTTCTTCAATTTGTCAGATTGCAGTTATGCACAAGGGCCGCTGTCTGTAACGTGAGGCAGCTAGTAAACCTTGCTATGAAGGAGTCTCTGATGAAATGCTTTGTGCACACTTTGTCAGTTTTGCAGATGACAGTAAAGCTACATTTTGTTTGAAAAGACCCTCCATCTCTGTCAGGAGAACAGGTTGATGATGGGATGACGACACATCAACAACACCAACATGGGGATATCAGATCGAATGTGCAAGGAGAGAAAAACACCGCAGCACAGTTTACGTTTGCAAAGCTACATTTGAGCGATGTCCTTTAGAGACAAGAGAAAATATTAAAGTTTGGCCATAATTTGGACAAAGGGCCAAATAACAACAGTCTCCTAATTTGACGTCATACAGAAATAGCCACTTCAAATTATTGCTGCTATAAGTGAACCACGTAATGTGATTATTTTTTTCAAACACTGTTTTTAAATTTTGGCTTAAGTAAATTAAACAGTGTAATGTGACACATTTTTGCTCATCTCAGGTTTTATTTGCCTCATTTTAACACCTGGTAGGGACCAATATAGCGTGATATGTAAACCCTTAGACTTTACTGAGGGTGTACTTACTTTTTTAAATATATTTATGTCTGGGTTCAAAGCATACCTCGGTGATAGTTAGCTTCCAGTGGAATATCCACCTGGGACTTTACAGTGTGTTGAGTCTTCTTACCACAGTAACCATCAAAGTCCATTAAAAAGATCACCAACATGGTCTCCAGGACACTTACACCCACCAGGGTAAAGATTCCAACAGAGTACTTGGCTGGAAAAAATAAAGTGTCAGAGGTATTGTTTGTCAATGTGATGCTGTTGAAGCCAAAAGAAAGGACAATAAATACTCCACCTCAGTGACATCGGTGCTCTGAGACGTTCAGCTGCTCACCGATCATTGGCAGGTTCTTTTCAGTGGACGGCAACATGTCCTTTAGAATTAGCAGTAAGACGGAGATGGACAGGAGTAGGGTCACTTTGAAGCTCAGCTTTTCACCTCTTGCCTTATTTATTAAAAACGAAGCCAAATCCAGGACCAGGAAATAGAACAGAGGAAGGATTAAATTGATCACATAGAGCAACGGCTTCCTGACCATTATGACCTGTAAAAAGAGTCCGATTCATTAGACACAGAGAGACTTGGGAAATGAGAGGAAATCGATTACTGAAACTTCATTAAAAAGATTGTCTCACCGTGTATAAAAGTTTGCTTTTATTTATGTGTACTGCAGAAGTATAATTCACAGTTTCCAAACTCACAAGTTCCCATTCTCCCTTTGTAACCATGACAACCTCGGAGATTTTTCCAAGGACTTCATCACTGCTGAATGTTTCCAGTCTTATAGATTTCACTATGTAGACAACAGAAGAGTAATTAATGATGACACAACAACTCTTCAGATACAGTTCTGAATGTAAAACAATAAGTGTCCCTCAGTTAATCACGTATGATTTACCATTAGAGGTCAAGGATGAAAACGTGATGTTACAAGTTTGCGTATCGAAAGGGAACATCCTCAGACTGAGACGACAGGTGTAGGTCAGCCGATGCTGTACACTCGAGTACACCAGACCACTCGAATACACAGTGACCAACGGACTCTTCTGAACACTCCCAGTATCAGAAACACTGAAGGCACAAGAGGGGCTTGTAGTACTAATAATCGTAGATTTACTGACATCTAAAATAAATACTGTTCATCAATTTCCACCAACTACCATCCCAGATTTATTGCCTCTAAGGGGAAAATATGGTCGGACCATTGTAAAGGTGTTTACATTGTAAGCTCATTTGTTTATGGAAATAGTGCTTACTCTTCCTCAATTCTCACATCTGGGGCCCACAACAATGATCCTGGGACACTCAGATTGTCTATCCCACAAAAATCTGAAGGATTCCAAGTTAGGAATTCATTTGTCCAAGCCTGGGAGAAGACAAAATCTTGGATTTAAAAAGGGCACAAACGGGGTGAAGAGGAATGAGCACTTAAAAGGCTGTGAACATGCTTCAAGACTAATGACGACATACAAGCTCCGAATCACTTAAAAGTGCCAGATCAGAGTCTTACCATGTTGACAAAGATGTGAACCATAACAGTCTGAGACTTCTCATCCTGAAAACAGGCACGGAGGTAAGTGTTTTGTGGAAACTTGCCACAAACGTTTCAGTTCAGCAAAATGTAACCTTGCTCACTACTATCTATCACATGTACTAGTATTCATCCAGCTCTGCATGGATTTTCCCAGAGTTTTAAATAAATATTCCACGTTTTAACTATTGCTGACTTAATTTAACAATATAGCTATGACTATTAATTCAGTTTGGTGCAGCAGTTTCACAATAATGCACCCTTTAAAAAAATAAATAAAACTTACTATTAAAGGTCAATCCATGCAAAGGGACACCTACCACTTCCAAAATGCCCAACAAATACATATCCAGCTGAACGAGGGTGGCGGTGTTCCAGTCTTTCACTGGTCGCATGATTTTCAGTGCAGTGTCTGATGCTGTCAGGTTTAAGTACTCCAGGAGACCGTAGTAAGAGCAGCCTGAAGGCTGACTGCTAGAAACCCCTCCTGACGAGAAGAAATATTTAGATGAATGAATGCCATGTGAATGCCATGTGTAACATAATGCAATAACCCACCAATTAATAAAAGGAAAACTAGAGTCCTTGGAGCGCCCATCCTCTCCACGGTGACACTGCTTACAGTAAAACAGAATAAAACAGTAATGTGGATGAGACCTCAATACATGAAAATGATTTCACTGTCAAACGTAAACTTCTTGTTGTCCTCATGTTCTGTTGGATGGGACATAACGCTAATCACCTTTACATTAATACTGTTGAACTGCTTCTGAAGCAAAAAGTCAGCAGAGGAGATCCCGGTTAGATCTGGTGGGAGTGGGTAAAGTTTTCAATGAGCAAAATGTTTATTAGAGCTGTGAGCAAAAAAAAAAATAAGGCAGATGAATTATATAGGATCTCTCTCTTCTATCTCTTTTTATCTAAGTTAATCTGTTAGATCCATAATTTTAGATTTTGCCTATCAACAACCGCCGCAGCAATCACAGATAACTGCACATAATGTGCCCTAGATAACGTTTAGATGTTCTGAATATTCAGTTTGGTATACGTCCACACTCAAACAGAAAATAAATGCATGCTTACCTGAAAGACTCTCAGAGAGGTTTTGCAGGCTGCAGTAATTCATCCACCAGAGGATCATCTGCTGGTCACCGATAAGTCAGTGACCTTTTAATATTGGGGAGCCGGAATGTTCCACTGTGATATGGGTGGGGCACCGTCTTTAATTTCCTGACTCTAAATAAATTGATGATTTTTGAATGTCTGCGTTTTCACTCAATGACACACAAATCGGTCCTTTATCTGAGTTCTGATTCTGCTCTTGTTTCCTTGTCATGACTTGTCTGCTTCATTTTTTTTAATTTATGTTTTTATTTTTTTTAGGTACGTTTTATTTTAAAGACTAACTTCACCTGAAAATCTCCAGTGTTTCCTTTGTTTTCCTGCCTTACCGTGTGTGTGTTTTCAGTCTTGTCAGTTCTAAGTTCGACTGTTTGCTCACCTTGTTCTTGCCTACACTTCTGTTTTGGGGGCTTCTGCTTTGTTTTACTTGTTCTCTGGACTTCTTTCGTTTCCTTATCAGCCAATAAAAACTGTCCTTTTGTTTATTTGACCTGGCTCCAGGTCCTGCACTTTATTATAATCCTAATCCTTTAATTATAATCCTGACAACAATGCATCTGTATTACTGTGATGTCATTGTCATCATATCAAGTTTCAGGTTTCATTTAATGTTGATCCTTTATTTATTTAGCATCATGTCTTCAGTCTCAATCATAATAACAATTCAGATAAAAGTCAATATTTGTCTGGCTGTCTGACAGCACATTGCTGTCATATTCAGTAAATGGACAAAAATATTGGAACACCTATACCATCCACAGGTATGGATATGGAGTGTGGTCTCTCCGATCTTTTGGGAAGGCTTTCTGCAGGATTTCGGAGCGTATCTGCAGGATTTTTTGCATCCAAAAAGAGTGTTTGATAAGGCTGAGGTCACGGCTTTGTGCAAGTTCATTTGCACCACACTCATCAAACCATGCCTTAATCAGCGTTGCCTTGTGCACTGGTACAGTCGTGTTAGAACAATAAAGAGCTTTTCCCTATCTGTTTCCACAGAGTTGGTCAAAATATGGCTGTAAGTTGAATTATTGACTACTTTGAATGTAAATATAAATCAGAGGTCAACCAATGAAAAACAGCCTCATATTTTAATCCTTCCTGCACCAAACTTCAGAGTTGGTACAGTGCAGTCAGGCAGGTAATGGACTCCTAGCATTTGCCAAATCCAGACTCATCCATCAGACTGGGCACTCCAAACAACATATTTCAACTGTTCTTGGAAACCCATGCCAACAAACTACCAGTGCACAGTTTTTGTGCCAATGTTATTCCCAGAACTGGTTTGGAACTGTGTAGAGTTTTGTATTTGTTAGTATGTGCTTTAGCAGCTTTGCACAGTCTGTCACTTCACGGCTGAGTTGCCTTGGTTCCCAAATGCTTCCACTTTACAATAATACCATTTAAACATGGAGTATACTTTAATGCATCTGTGAGTCCACTTCGGTCCCAGTGACGTAAATTTCATCAAGAGATGGTCATGAGGGTGCAAACATCCGCGTGTCTGACTACCAAAGTGAAAATAAAAAGAGACAAAAACATAAGTTTAAATTTTTAATTTGTTTTATTATTTGAAAATTTAAAAAATGCTAATCAATTTTATTAAATTAATGAATGTTTATATTTATTTATGTTATAAAGAAACGAGATCCCCAACAATCTGATGATCCCCCATGAGCCAGCACTTGGCAACAGTGGGCAGGACAAAAACCCTTTTTAACAGGAGGAAGCCTGCGGCGGCTGCACCAGGCTCAGGAGGGCGGCCTCTGCCTAGACCGGTTGGGGAAGTGGTTTAGAGGGATTTCATTTCCAGTTATTTTCAAATTTCTCTCTTGCTTTGACATTTTTGATGTTATGTGTGGATTCGTGTGGGGTGCCAGCGTGTGAGAGGACCTTTTTCCCTTCCCGAATCACCCCTGGACTCCCTGGATTTTCCCTCATATGTACATATCGTGCACTTGGTGTTTGTAAATAAACTGTTGAACTTACCTTTGAATTCCAGTCTGTGCCCAAGTCCTCTCCTACCAGTTATTATCAAATTTCTCCCTTGCTTTGACATTTTTGATCTTATGTATGAAGGTATTCATCTGAAAGAAAAAAGAGAATTTTTTTATTTCAACATGTATACTAAGTTGATGTTAACAACTACGAACCCTGATAACATGTCCTGTTATGGAATGTAAGTTCCAAGTTTGCTATTTCAAAAGCAGTTCTGTTCCTATTTATGGGTATGACATCACTGTTCCATTGTCCTCGCCCCTTAGCGACTGCTTAGCAACCATTACTGCCCAGCGGTAGAGATTTGTTGTTGACGTCGTGAAAAAAGTTCCAAGCATCTGAAAACCTACAATGCAAAAGAGAAATCCCCAACAATCTGATGATCCCCATGAGCAAGCACTTGGCAACAGTGGGCAGGAAAAAAAAACTTTTTAACAGGAGGAAACCTGCGGCAGAACCAGGCTCAGGAGGGCGGCCTCTGCCTAGACCGGTTGGGGAAGTGGTTTAGAGTAGGGCTGGGTATCGTCACTGATTTCTAGAATCGATTCGATCCACGATTCGATTCGATTCAATTTGAATCGGGGAAATTTTGCCTCAGATGTCAGAAATATTATAATTCTGATCACATATCAG
>VUQR01029615.1:0-16330 GCA_015108515.1 Hemichromis elongatus
TCCCTTACTTTACTCGTTACTTGAAAAAAGTAATCAGATTACAGTAACGCGTAACGCGTTACTGTCCATCTCTGGTGCTGAATGCCCAGAAGACAGTGGAGATTATTGTGGACTTCAGGAAGCACACAGCCCCACTCCCCCCCATCATCCTGAATGACACCCTCATCACCTCTGTAGCCTCATTCCGCTTCCTGGGTACCACCATCACCCAGGACCTCAAGTGGGAGCCCACCATCACCTCCGTCATAAAGAAAGCCCAGCAGAGGATGTACTTCCTGAGGCAGCTGAAGAAATTCAACCTGCCAACACGGACGATGATGCAATTCTACACTGCAATCATCGAGTCCATCCTCACCTCCTCCATCACCGTGTGGTACGCTGGAGCCACTATCAGGGACAAACAGAGACTGCAGCGTGTTGTGCGCTCTGCTGAGAAGGTGATTGGCTGCAGACTCCCATCTCTGCAGGACCTGTACACCTCCAGGACTCTGGGGCGTGCAGCTCGGATCACAGCTGATCCTTCTCACCCTGGACACAGTCTGTTTGACCTTCTCCCCTCAGGCAGGAGGCTCCGGTCCATGCGCATCAGAACCTCTCGCCATATGAACAGTTTCTTCCCCTCTGCTGTTGGACTCATGAACAAAAACCATATGACTGTTCCCACCACTAACACATGACCCCACACTGTGTTCACTACATCATTCCATGTTTGGCACTGACCACCACCTGCACTCGTGTATATATCTATCTACTTAGCACTTTTTAATTTTAATTTTTATGTTTATTTAAGTGATTATGTGACAGTATGTTTGCACTGAGTACCGCAGCAATTTACTAATGTTGTAAACCTGCTCAACACTTGGCAATAAAACCCTTTCTGATTCTGATTCTGATTCTGATTCTGATTCTGAAACTGAGTGTTTAGCGCAGTCTGAAGCTCGTGCTTAAGATCCACAGGGATACATTCATTCACGAACGTGTCACCACTGCCAAAAGTAGTTTTCCATTATTTGCTGATGAAATTTTTTGACACTTGTGAAAAGTAAGAAGTGTAGCCACAGCTATACACTCACCCGATATTTGAAAATTTGTTATTTGCTCATGTTTAATGTGAGCATTTGTCATTGGCACAGGATCCACGTGAGAAAATGAAGGAGAAGCATATTCGGTCCATGTTAATCTTTCATGATCTGTGTGTGGACTGGTTGTGTTTGTGCTCTGTTCGGTTCCTTGGATTGCTGAGAAAGCTAACAGTGTGAACCAATGACGCCATCTCCATGCAGACTCTGGTTCAGTTTACATTTGGCTTGAAAACAAATAAATCAACCAGATGCTTTTGCTATAATATGTCTGGGATTTTAGCATGAATGTAGTGTTGGTGAATCCGGACGTAGCCATAATTAGCACTTATGCGCAGTGTGTCAGTGAAAGTGCTAAATGAATATGAAGATCAGTCAGAAACAGTTTAAACTTTTTTTCAGTCTACAGTAATAACATATGAATAAAGTTCTTAATCACATATTTAGCTGTGGAGGCACCCATAGTACTGTTTTTTCATCTTTCTCCATGTCCTGCTTTTCTCTTCTGGCATTTTGTCTTGATTCTTGAAGTGGGTAGAGGTAGGCAGAACTGTATGTCAAAAAGTTGTGAAATCTGGCACAATTGCCAGTGGATGATATGCTCAGGGATGGATGACTGGTGACGTGACTGGCTGTAGCTCACTACTATTTTTCATGTACTTTTCAGTTAATGGCAACCATTATTATGATATTTATAAAGAATTGAATCTGCATCACTGTGGTTTCATGTAGCTCAGATAACTGCTCCCTTTGAAAAGAATTTGTCCAACATCCACACTGATCATCATCTTCAACCTTCAAACAGTAGAACCAGAAGTATGTTTCTGTCTGTTAGTTTGTTTTAAAATAGACTGCACTTTTGCAGAGATGCTTATTATAACTGCAGGTCTGTTGGGGAAAAAAAAAGAGGAACAAGCGAGGTCAATTACACGACTGTTCAGCTGACGTTCTTCCACTTATGCTCACTAAATGTAAGTTCTTCGTTGTCTTACGTATATCTGGAAATGTCTCTTTTTGCTCCTGGTACCTATGCTAGTAAGAGAGTGATGCTGAGGCAAACAGTATAGTGGGTGCAAAGCGCTACCTTAATAAGTGCACGTTAACTACTGTTGCATCACCCCCATGTCATGGGTGTCAATGATTGGAACCCACTCAGGGAGACAACAGGAGAAGTGATTGATTGCTGTTGTGTGTCACCATCACATCAGAGCGTTATAATGTGGGAAAGAGTGGTGGACATATGGCCATAGTATGCTTTTTTTAATGGTAAATAGACTGATTCTTATATAGCACTCTATATGACATTCACACCAGCGCTGTCTTCTAAATTTCTTAGTGCTTCCTAACTACCATTCACACACCGATGGACGCATCGGAGAGCAATTTGGGGTTAATATCTTGCCCAAACATATGTGGCATGCAAACTGGAAGAGTCAGGGATCGAACCGCTAACCTTCCAACCAGTAGATGAGCTACAGCCACCTCCTAATGGTTTAAATGGTCTCTGTCAGTATATCTGGCTTTTGGTCGGACATGTTTTAGAGAACTACAGTAGTTCCTCATCCTCATTCTAATGTAATATCCGCCTATATAAAATACATTGGCAGTGTCACCCATAAAAAAACCCCATAAATAACAAAACCACATGGAAAACTAAATAAATCTTAAACCTAGGGCTTCAAGTTTAAATGTGGGCAAATTTTATTCACGTTCATATTTATTTGATTTGGCTTCACGCAATCAAATAAATATGAAAATGCGTGCACCGCCAATAGAATGCAAAGCAAAAGCCAGTCATGTGCTCCCTCGATCACTGATGATGTGCCTGCATGTGCTAATCACAGCAGTTCCTGCACCCCGCAGCGTGAAGTGTGCAGTTTTCTGGGCTGTCTCTATGAGAACCACTGTACAAAAGAAACCAACCTGAAAACACACCACAAACTTTAGGATAAATAACCCACAAAGGCCAAGAAAAACAATGCAATACTTGCTAATAGCGACTCAGAGCCTGTACAGTGTGACAGCATCACATCTACCTCACAAAGATGAAACCACCACACCAACACCAAAGATGTGTGTCCAGTAAACATAAGGAGTGATGAAGGTTTTGAGACAATGGTCAACACACTTGTCATTAAACGTGTACACCAGGAGGAGTGTTGCACAACATGAATGGGAACGCAGGCAAGCAATAATCAAGAAATAATGGTGACAAATAATCGTGAACTTGATATTGATCAAAAATAATCCTGGTAATCATTTTGGTCATAATTGTGCAGCCCTACTGAAAACAATTGTGGCTTTTTGTAGACTAAGTAATCAACATAGACAAATGTTGGGAGACAGAAACCCTCTCCACTTTTAAGCTTAAAAATTTCCTTTTTGATTAAGCATTCAGTTAAGGTTGGATCAGGTCACCCTGAATAACCCTTTGTTACGCTGTCACCAAAACACTTGCTCATAGGAGTTCATCTGGCTTGCTCCAGCTGTTCTCAGTCAAATCTTGCAGGATGCATATACAGAGGCCTCTGTGGTATTTTCAGTGAAATGAGATTCATCTGGGCCTAAGTTGTGTTAGTGGCTGAGTGATGTTGTCAGAGCATGTGTATTTTGGGCAAAACTGAGCTGGCACGGAGCGCTGCTGCCTAATTAATTGAACTCTCACAAACTTTCCTGGTATCCCAGTTTTTGATGATCCCTACAGTATGATCACTTAATGAGCAGTCTCCCTGTAAGTGGGTGGCTGCTTGGCAAAAATAAAGCTGCTGACCAAGAAATGGGAGACTCGTGTCTCATTTGCAGCGTGAATTGAAATCCTGTGGGTGTTCAGCATTTTCTAACTGAAGGACTTGAGTGTTGGGAGTGGGTTGAGAGTTGCTTTTCATTAGGAATGCTCACACCTGACCTCTTATTGATCTGATTACTGATGTTAATGACCTAATTTCTTCACACAAAGTGTAAATTGATAGATCACCTGTGCGCATGTTTTCTCATTCTGTTAGCATTATAAACAGCTTCTTTCATTTATGCAATGTACTGTCTAAATGGTTGGTGAGGACTATGTGAGACATACAGTGTAAATTAAATTATATAGAGTATCTCACAAAAGTGAGTACATCCCTCAAATTTTGGAGATATTTTGTTATAGCCTTTCATGGGACAACATTGAAGATGACACTTTGATACAATGTAAAGTAGTCAGTGTACAACTTGTATAACAGTGTAAATTTGCTGTCACCATCATGCTCTGCTTCACTATGTCACAGTACATGTTGGCGATCATGGTTACCTTAATTAACTGTAGCTCCTCAGTGCAAGCAGCACTCATTCAGCCCCAAACAAAGACATCCCACCACCATGCTTGACTGTAGGCAAGACACACTTGTCTTTGTACTCCTCAACTGGTTGCTGTCACACACCTTTGACACCATCTGAACCAAATAAGTTTATCTTGGTGTCATCAGACCACAGGTGATCCATGTCCTTAGTCTGCTTGTCTACAGCAAACTGTTTGTGGGCTTTTTGTGCATCATATTTAGAAGATGCTTCCTTCTGGGATGACAGCCATTAGATGGAGTGTGTGGTGTCTGAGCACTGACAGGCTGACCCTCCACGCTTCAGATCTCTGCAGCAATGCTGGAAGCATTCACTTATCTATTTTCAAAAGGCAACCTCTGGATATGATGCTAAGCACGTGCACTAAATTTCTTTGGTCAGCCATGGCGAGGTTTGTTTCTGAGTCCTGTTAAACCGGTGTATGGTCATGGCCGCTGGGCTGCAGCTCAGTTTCATGGTGTTGGCAATATTCTTATACTAGGCTAGGGCTAAAAATTATCCAACTGACAATCTTAAGTCTGATCGATGATGGGCGATATATTCACGCATGCACAGACTTTTTGATGGGCGGAGCAATGTAGTCATGCACAGACTGATTTGCACGTTTACAACACAGAAAAAGTCCAAACATGGACAAACTAATTGCCAAAAAAAATAAAAAATAAAGTCGCCAATTTGGGATTTCTTTGGCTTTAAAACGGAAGAAAGACGTAAACCTAAGTATGTAACCAAGGTGTGCCGCTTGTGCAGACGTATAGTGTGAGCAAAGGACTCAAACACGACTAACTTGCACGAGCATGCACGTGTCCACCATCTGAACGTTTTTTCCTGAACATAGGCTACTGCCTTTGTTTCTTTCTGTTATGAGTTTGAGTAAATGAATGGCTCCATTTGCTCGCAGATGAAAGAAGGTGCTGTTAAAACAGCGCTATTATTTTTATTTCTGTCGACTGCTTCTGTTAGCTCCGTCATTGTTAGCAAACGTACTCAAGGGCAAATAAATAAATAAATAAATAAAAGAAATGATGGTCGATATATTTGTCCAACTCTAGGCCATCTTTATGTAGACCAATAATTAATTTTTTCAGGTCCTCACAGGATTTGTTGCCATGATGTGCCGTGTTAAACTTCCAGTGACCAGTATGACAGAGTGTGAGTGCAGTAACACCAAATTCCACGCACCTGTTCCCTATTTGCACCTGAGACATTGTAACATCAATGAGTCACATGACACCAGGAAGGGAAAATGGCTAATTGGTCACAATTTGGACATTTTCACTTATGGGGTGTACTCACTTTTTTTACCAGCGGTTTAGACAATAATGGCTGTGTGCTGAGTTATTTAGAGGGGACAGCAAGTTTATACTGTTATACACTGACTACTTTACATTGTATCAAAGTGTAATATCTTCAGTGTATGATATAAAAAGATATAAAATAGATATAAACAATATAAAAGATTTAAAAAATATTTAGATATAAAAATATTTACAAAAATGTGAGGGGTGTTCTCACTTTTGTGAGATACTGTATGTATGGCTCTTGTTTTGAATATTATTTTCCAGCGCGTCCATTATTCAACAAAGGAGCAATTTATAAATCACGTCTTGCATCTTTTTCAGCGTTATGTACTGTGTCTATATCAATCTGGATGCGAGTCTCAGAGAGCCCAATGTCAGCTGATAATAGTATTTCATCGGTATGTTAATGTAGGTGTGAGTCAGAAGATGCACAGACTGAGCTTTGTGCATGCAAATGGTTCGCTAATGCTTAACACCCAACTTTCTGAAGGCCTCGCATCCCGTTAAAATCAGAATGTATCTTAGTTTAAATCCTCTTGCATTAAAAAAGCAGCAGTTTAAAGTTGGCACTTGTCAGTGGATATTTTTAGACTTAATTTTCTGCCTGCCAGCTTCATGTCGAGTTAATGTTCTCAGGCATGTGGTCGTAGTCTTTGAAGCTGGATCATTGTCACCCTGGTTTACAGCTATGGAATACCCCCTTGTAGACATTATCCAGCATTTATTTAAATATTAGTTTGGCTAGGATGAAAGCAGGTTTTCCTTCTTTATCTTGAAATAAAACCCAATAGTAAGAAATACTAATCGCATTCTTCGGTCCCTGTAGTGCCAAGGGCCTGTAAGATATGGCAAAAGAAATCACAATCAGAAGTCTTTACGGGGGAGACGTTCTCATTCCCAACGCCTAACATACCGACAATTTATCAAGTCCCGAAGCGTCCCAGAGGGACGCGGAGAGCAACCGTCCGTGTTGCTATAATACGTGCCGGATTGTGGAGAGAATTCAATATAATGACGCTTCTGCTGGTAACACACGCCTTAGCCATAACCTTATCCCTAACCTTAACCACAATCTTAATCGTGTTATTAATCGTGTTTTCCAAAGCGATTGATAACGAGAAAGTAAATATTAAAGTAAATAGCACAATATTATTTTTTGATTAAAAATACTTTAACTCAGCTTTCCACAAACTGTGGTACTTTTTAACATAGTAGCAGGCAGAGTTGCTGTGAGATTTTACACTCTGTAGCTTTAAATCTCATTTTGTTTTGGCCTTGTGTAAATGTACATGGCTAAAACAGAAGGTGCCAGAAGGCACAGAAGGTGCTATTTGATTGTTTTTTTGTTTTGTTTTTAGGATATTTAAGTTAATGGGCAATTGATCAGGTGCACAGGTCTAATAAAGTGGCTGGTGTGTGCTGTCAACCTTTTTTTTTTTCTCTAAGAAGGCAAGTATGCACAGTACAGTGTGCTTTGCGCTTCACCACATACAGAAACATTTCATTTACATAGGGCTTAGTGGAAAGTAGCACTCTTGTGGCTTGGGGCAAATGGCACACTTCATAAAAGTCACCAACCTTTAGATGTCAATCAGCTTGTTATTTGGGCCAAGGAGCAGTGACTGACAGCTCCTGTCATTCCCCCTGAGCTCCCAGCAGCCTCCATTCGGGTTCAGTGAACTCGTCCGCTGAGGGGACAACCACACGAACTGATGAAAAAGATTGCGTGCTTTATTTGTAGCTATAAGTTGTTTCAAATCCCTGTCAGCTATAGAGTACATAAGCAGAACAATGAACCTCTGGTGGAGGGACAGTGCATTTCTGTTTCAGCTCAGTTATCAAAGAAAAACACCCGATAGAACGAAAAATCAACCCCAAATATTTTAGTGTAGTTCATTTTTGTCTTGTCAGTGCAGGAGCACAGGATAGACCAGTGACTCTAAACACTTTGGGACAATCTGGCTTCATTTTTGTGCAGTGGGAGGAGGTGGGGAAACGCTGTCCATCTGTATATACAGTCTACGGGATAAATAGGAGAAGGTAATATACTTGGCAAGTGTCCATCCTTTGGTTTTAGATGAATAGATGAAAAAATATAATTACATATATATAATATAATATTATATAAAGAAATGTATTTTTTTACCCTGATAACAAGCTAACACATTCAATAGCAGGGAATTTATTCCTGACAGAGTAAAGCATTAGAGACTTTCATGCAGACTTAGAGCTGAACCAATTATCAACTGTCAAAGATGTCCAAGACCGACCCGTATCCCCCATGTTTGCCATGGTTTTAGGGAGACCGAACTGGGAATGTTTCATATCCACACACTACTGCTGACTTTCACACCTTTTATTGCTTTAATAAGCTTGGAATAAGTTTTTAGTGCTGAAATTGGGAAGAGAACAGCTGATTTATTTTTCTCAGGCACAGCTGAAAGTGCTTCTCTATTGCATTTGGATTTGTGTGTCCTGTCATTTTGTGTCCTGGGTTTGCTACTTAATTCTATGTGTTGCAATACAAAGTTTGCTTATCTAGCATTGATTTCCTGTATAACTTTAACTATATATCGCTCGTAAAAGAAGCTTAAAAGTTGGCAGAGAAGGATGCTTGAGTCCACCAGCGTAGTTCAACATGGACATCTCACTAAGTGTTGTTTAAATCTCGTAATGATAACTGCTCTGTTTCATTCCAGACATGCTCCTACCTCACAGGTACTCCTCAGATGTGTGACGATAAAAGAAAGTATGACTATCACAGATACACTTGTGCGTATACTGTTCATGATAAAGCTTTTGAATTGGAGCAGCTTTGTAGCACATCTCCGGAAGCCATTGTTCTCCTGGATGTGCACTGAATACCCTGTACCAGGATCTTTTTGCTGACTCATCTTAAAGCTGTCCAGCTAATAATTGCCACAGTTCTTCTGCTGCAGTCAAGGTTCACAAAGTGAGCAATCATCAAAACGTCTTAGTACAGTGATTTCAGTTTTGGTTTTGGAGCAGTGCTTGAATATGAGTATTTTTTAATTGTGCAGACACAGATACAGATACTGGCACTGAACCTTTAGTACAGGATCGTTGGATCTGTCCAGAAATGCGCTCACACACCTTATAAAAATTATAATCCATGTACTGCTGTGGACATGGTTAGCAGCAGCATGGGTTGTAGGCACATAATAGAATTGGTTTAGTTATGTGCTATATTTAGAACATTTTCACCACTTCACCTGAAATCAGGCTGTTACATGCCACCAGGCTCCATTGAAATTTTTGCAAGCTTGGACTTTCTTTGTTTACTGTTGCTTCAATTACTCATTTACATTGTGTTGTTATGTAACTTTGCGGATCCAAACTGAGAAATAAAAAACAACACAAAGCAGACCATCTTGTTTACTGTCAGTTAAATATTAGTTGATTAATGAGATATTTATATTTGTATGAACACAAAGCTAACGGTGCAAAGCAAAGATGAAAACCAGCACAAAGAGACTTTGAAACGATCGCTGCATTGATGCTACTGAAGCAACATGAACAGGTAGGAATGGAGTCTGCAGCCTGACTGCTCATCTGTTTGTTAGCTGTTGAAGTTCATGTTGGCTGTTAGGCTATGGTCGCCATCCACTCAGCTATCCTTACTCTGGGGTCTTGCATAGCAGGTTAGATTGGCGTTAGCATAGTCTCTGTGGGGGTGCTTGCAAAGAGCCGAAGTTGTGTTATGAGTATAATCTGGTTGTTTTTGTTCTGGATGCACTTTTGTGCAATAGCAATTTTTTAAAAAGTAAAAAAAAAGTAAAGTTCCTGCTGTAGCCTGCACCATTTTTCCTTCTCAGACACATGAAATGACAGCTGAACTACCCAGAACCAGTTCGATACAACAACCGGGTCTCGATTCCCTATTAGTGAGTTCAACCATGACCAGCTTGGTTAGATGGTTTATTTTACCAAAAGATTTCAGGCAGTCTTTGTGGCTTGTGTCACTGTAGTGCAATGTATTCTGTGGACGCACCAATCATTTCTGTGGAAAGTGCTTGGCATCAATCTAACAGCATCTTTATTCGGGGGTTTCAGTACCTGACAGCAAGCCCATCAGATGAAGGGAAGGACACGTTTCGTCTGATAGGCGAAAGGTGTCTTTCTCTTTGATGATGCAGTGCTGTGGATTGATTTAAACTCTGCTTCTTGCATACTTCTGCTTGGAGGACTGAAATAAATGTATACCATGACCGTGACTGTACACATACCTATCAAAGTGAATTTTGCAGCCACCAATCAAATCACTAGACAGTGTAAAATCAAATTAACTGCCCTAGATTGGAGGTGTTTTTGGTCTCTCTTCCTCCTTCTTTGCTGGGGACTTTGCTGTCTGCAGATTTTAACAACTGACGTTCTGAAATCATTTTCTCTGTTATGTCCCTGAGATTATAGGCTTCATTAGCAATTTGTCCACAGCTGCATGAGATTTGCAGTGAGTGGGGTATATGGATGAGCAGATGTACCCAGTATAAGGGAGCCCCTGATGGGCAAAATAAGCGTTTTGTTATCAGTGTGTTGGGAGAGACTTTGAAAGACAAAGTTTGGGAGCAGAACAATGAGACCTGTCTTACTGCTTTACCACAAAGTGGATTCCCTGTTTTCTATGTTGCCATCAAGACATTACATAGTAGTTGTCTCTTGCAAACCTGTCACATCCTTCAGCCTCATAAGGTTACTATGACGCTCCACTAAATAATCCTGACAATGTTTAATGTTTATAAGTAATGGATTTTGCGAGGAAAGCCTTCGCTTGAGTTAACAGTGTTTTCCCGATCTGCATAGAGATCTCGGTGTGCATGGTGCACTAGTCCTTTGCTCACACCCCCTGCCAGTTTTACAGACATAAGAAGCTCGTGTATGCTGTGAGGGAGAGGGAGTGGTGAGATGGATGAGTGGATAAATTATACTCATTTTATCAGACAGAGCAGTGCGGCTCATTTGCAGTCAAATACTGTGCTAATAGTGTGTTTCTCTGAAAATAAGCCATCCTTCATACCAATCCCGTTTTCATTTGGGGGTTTTTTAGTGCAGCAATGTGGTTTTTGGTAATGGCTTCCTGCTAACATAGATCTTGGTGAGTTCTGTATACTTTCTCTGAATACTGTACTCCATATCACATTTGCCCACCCCCACCATCCTGGCTTCCTCCTCTGTCTCATTTTACAGCGTGGCCTAGTGATGCAGCACAGTCAGCTTCCTCCACGCTGACTTCTCTACACCCATTAAACATTTATTGGATAGGGCCATAAGATACCTCACAATAGCCTCAGTTGTGCTACCCCACATCTTCACCCTGATACTTGCGTGAATTCTAGAGGCATTATTTGACATGGGCCCAGTATAAAATGTATATAACAGGCAAACTGACTACATTAGTGTCTGGCTTTGTGGTATAGTGCTGTATATGACACAGGACACATGAGCCCTTCACTGCTCCATGGCAGCAGTGTTGGTGTATATGCATTGATGGAACTTGCAGCGGATCCAAAAAAATGATATACAAATAATCTGGCTTTCCATTGTAATGAAAACCCAAGTTTAACATCACTGCTGACAGTGTACAAAATGCAAAAACAGTAAATGTAGCTTTTTCCCCCCCTCCTGTCCAAAAACTAAAAACTAAATTAATTCTCTAAAACTCTAAACAAACCAAGCCACGTTATTTTATGCATGTAAGAGCTTGATTTGAAACAGGCTCACTTACACTGAGCCTCGTTCTGCTGTTCTGCATTTCTGGGGTTTTTCCTTCCCACTTTTGCCAAGTGGTTGGTCATAGGGGGTTGTCTGATTGTTGGATTTTGTGGTCTTTACCTTAAATTATGAAGTGCCTTGAGGTGTCTGTTATTCTGTCCTTTATTCCTTTATCACCTATATGTATGGGTGATAAAGGACACCATAAATCACCATAAGAAGTATGGTCGGTGGATCCACCTGCAGGCCTCTATGGATGGTTTCAAGGTGTCAAGTAACAACGTGCCTCCTTTAGCCTTTGCAGATGTGAAGCATTTCTTTAAATCACAGTCAAATCAGTTAAAAACAATGCTCTCACAGATGATATCAATTAAGAGCTCTCAGAAGATGCTTTGTGTCAATTACTGGAATATAGTAAACAACACAAGGGCAGCTCGCCCTTTATTTTACTGTTCGTTCATATGCAGAGATTGAAAGAATGAAGGACAGGGAGCTTTTTAGAGAGATGGCGAGAAGAGCTACCTGTGTGCAGATAAGCGAGAGAGTCCTCTGGACCTAAGGTGGGCAGGGAATAGCTGTCATGTCTAAATAGAGACATATAAAGCAGCTGCCACTGTATCTCTTCTACCACCAGATGAAATTTGTTTACAGTGAACATTTGATGGGCACGTCTTGCAGACAATGCAGGATTTGTTTCCTGCATCTTTCAGGAATCCCGGATTATTATCTAATTGGAATATGTTGTTATCAACGCTTGTATTTGTATTTTTCCTAAATTGTCTATTCATAATTTTTGTGTGTAAAATCGCAGGACTGCGGGAAGTCGGCTAAAGGTGATTCTTACAGTCATCCTAATGACATGACCTTGTCAGAGCAGCGACAGCCACACATTACTGCTGAGTAAGCAGAAGGAAGCGGCACAGGTGAACGAACTGAAGCTTTAAGCTGGCATTTTGGCAGCTGTACATGATTACTGCCTATGTTACTTATGTGTGTGGGAAATGTTTACATTTGTCTGATGTATCACAGGCATTATGGATGTATATAAGATCACACTAAGTTTTTTTTAACTGCTAATGGCTGCTTTTATTTAAATCTGCATATAACCCACTCCCAACTTGCCCATGACTACTTCTTGGCAAGCTTGCTGCTCCTGTCAGTTTTCAGTATGTGGGTCAGCTTAGTGTAATTAAGACAGTCAAGATCTGAAACAGATGATGAGACCAAGTGTGCTCCAGTGGTGTCTTCGTCATAGCAGGGCGCTTAATGTTGAGTTCGAGAAGTTTGTTTTTGCCTTTGTTTGTTTTTGATTGTAAAAGAGTATTTTTT
Source organism: Hemichromis elongatus (assembly GCA_015108515.1). Classification (NCBI taxonomy): domain Eukaryota; kingdom Metazoa; phylum Chordata; class Actinopteri; order Cichliformes; family Cichlidae; genus Hemichromis; species Hemichromis elongatus. The sequence goes on from VUQR01029615.1 coordinate 12,776, forward strand.
TTAGTAATTTGGTTTAATGTAATGTAGCATAACAATAATGCATTGCTATCTGTCTGCTATGAAACTAATTGCTAGTTGTTTGGTGGGCCAGACAAGACCGTTTTCTTTCCCAACGCGTAACATACCGATGATTTGTCACATCCCGAGACGTCCCATGGGAATGAGAAAGGTAACCTTCTGCGTCCCTATGATACGTGAGGTTTCCAATGTCTGGTTGTTACTCAACAAATCGAATGCATTACACATTACTCCTTAGTTTTTGGAAGAATATTTAAGGCATCCTGTCATTTAATTAAAGTCACACTGCTCTTTAATTTGCCTTTTCATTACATGTCCTGAGTCGCACCACCATATTAAAAGCAGCACACAAAAAACAATCGAAAGAACCCGCCCCCGGAAAAACAGAATCAAGGTTTTGGAATGGCCTTAGCGTAATCTCCAGCAGCAGCCAAAAAGAACAGCGAGTGGTTTTGGGGCAGCAGAGCCTCCAGGTTGCGTAACGTTAATAGAGGGAGGACACAATGAAAAAAGCAGGTTGGATGCAAGTCTGATGATGCTCAGGATCTATTATCACTAAAACCTTCTGTGTTTGTGTCCTGTTGCTCCTGACTTGCTGCGAGATGGAAGTTAATATGACACCACACAGAGTTACCGAACAGCATGCATCAGAGCCGAGGAGACCGATCTAATTTTCTCTGATGATGAAAGATTCTCTATAGAAAAAATACATTTTATTTAAAGAAGCGAAGAAAACTTACATTTGTGTTTATGTGTGCAGCTCAAAGATCGAAACATCTGTTGTGTTGGCCTTTCAGCTGGTATGAAATTGCAGAGGACACCCAGCGCCGGTCAGAACTGTCCCTACCAGCAGGTGATAAGTGGTACTTTAAACAAATCATTTTGCTACTGCACAGAGAATTAGGAGTTTAACATGATAAAAGGGATTTACAAAGCAGGATTAACAAGTTGGTGTTTTGTTTCACATTCAGAGCGATTGTTTGTTTTTGTTTTTTTGTCATGATTCACAGAGTCTAAAATCACTAATCCTAGATAATTGACACAAAGCTGGTTTGACCATAAGAGGAGTACAAAACTGCTTATAGTCAGAAGTCCTACATATAGAGTGCTCAGCATTTCCACCAGTTTGGTGACCTTTTCGTCTCATGAATAGCCAACTATTGTAAAGTGTAGCTTTAGTACTTAGTAACAGACTAACACCACTTTGCAGTGCTCCACAAAACTAAGTCCACACTGCAATCAAATAACCGTGTACAGCTTTTGGCTATATTATGTTAGTGAGTATATAAGGATGAAAAAACATAATCATATATATATATATTCAAGTTACAGTTCTGTTACTTTTTTGGAGTAATTAGAAAAGTAACAGTACTGTAACTATTTACTGTAAACATTAGAGTTGCGAATGATCTAGTAATGACAAATAACAAGAGCTTTTACTGTTTTCTTTTTGTTTGGTATTTTTACTGTAGACTCATGACAGCAAAAGAAATTGGGTGTAGATGATCGTATCCGAAAAAGATTATATCCTGTCATTCACCTCGTCTTTATCGTTCAAATGTCAGTCTCCAAAAAATCTGGAATATGCTACATTAATATCATCAAGTCACAACAACAGTCGCCTCAACGCGGTTTATATTGCAAGATAAAGACCCAAAAATAATACAGAGAAAATGCCCCAACAATCAGAAAGGGAAGAGGGGAACTATAACAATCATCAGTATCAGAATACTTTATTGATCCCTTGGGGAAATTATTTTTGGTTACAGTGCTCCAGACATTAACAAGACAGACAATACACTAAAGAAATAGCATATAGCATAAATATATATATATATACATAAAAGTCAACTTCTTAATAAATAGCAGACCAAGAGAAGAACATGTGCACATGTGTGTCGTTCAGTGGTGCTTTGTGGTAATCTCAGTCTCTCAACGAACGTGCTCCTGTGACTGACCAGCATGTCATGGAGTGGGTGGGAGGTATTATCCAACATTGTCTTTATCTTGGACAACATTCGCCTCTCCGACACCACCTTAAGAGAGTCCAGCTCCATCCCTACAACATTACTGGCCTTACGGATCAGTTTATTGAGTCTGTTGGCGTCTGCGACCCTCAGCCTGCTCCCCCAGCATGTGACGGCGTAGAGGATAGCACTGGCCACAACAGACTCGTAAAAAATCTTGAGCATTGTCCGGCAGATGTTGAAGGACCTCAGTCGCCTCAAAAAATAGAGATGACTCTGGCCCTTCCTGTAAAGTGCTGTGGTGGTTTTAGCTCAGTCCAGTACCTGTGCCACAAAAATACCTGCCTCAATGATTTCAGTCCCAAAGCTGATCCTTCTTCTACTTCTAGTAAATACATAAGCTCCAAGCTCCAAGGCAAATAAATAAATACAATAAAAATAAATAAATAAAAAAGAATTAAAATGTAAAGAAAGGCGGGAGTATTTGAAAAAGTGGGCAGTGAGGCTCATCTGATGCTGTTTAGCTCTGTCTTTATACTCCATGTGTATCTGAGAAAGTATCATCAGGAAAAGGTGGTTATGGCCAAGGAGCTGCTAACTAAATCGGTTTGGCATGACATTATCCCACCAAAACAGGGACAGAATGAGTTCTATCAACTTTGTGTTGATGATGTTTCATATTTTTATGGAGAAATAGTCATTTTGTGATAAATATCTTTATCGTTTTATTGCCCAGCCCTAGTCCATAGAGCCACAGCAGCTTTTTAACAACACCAGAGTGTTTCTTGCGCTGCTGTAGACTATTACTAAATCTATAAGCTTTCTAAGGATTTCTAAAAAGCTGATGACACAAAAGGTAATGCAGGGAAGGTCTGGGTTAAAGCAAACAAATCTGTATTTGGAGATGTCTGGTGGGGTATCACTAGCTGTGATACAACAGAGAGAAAACCTGATCAAACCATCCATCCATTTTCTTCTGCTTATCCGGGGCCGGGTCGCGGGGGCAGCAGCCTAAGCAGAGAAGCCCAGACCTCCCTCTGCAGAGCCACCTCCTCCAGCTTATCCGGGGGACACCAAGGCGTTCCCAGGCCAGCCGAGAGATCTCTCCAGCGTGTCCTGGGTCTGCCCCGGGGCCTCCTCCCGGTGGGACAAGCCCGGAAAACCTCACCCAGGAGGCGCCCAGGGGGCATCCTTGTCAGATGCCCGAACCACCCCAACTGGCTCCTTTCGATGTGGAGGAGCAGCGGTTCTACTATGAGCTCCTCCCGAATGGCTGAACTTCTCACCCTATCTCTAAGGCAGAGGCCAGCCACCCTTCGGAGGAAGCCCATTTCAGCCGCTTGTATTCGCAATCTCGTTCTTTCGGTCACTACCCACAGCTCATGACCATAGGTGAGGGTAGGGGCGTAGCTCGACCGGTAAATCGAGAGCTTCGCTTTTACACTCAGCCCTCTCTTCACCACAACGGACCGGTACAGCGTCCTCATCACTGCAGCCGCTGCACCAATCCGTCTGTCGACCTCTCGCTCCCCTCTCCCATCACTCGTGAACAGGACCCCGAGATACTTAA
>VUQR01029622.1:0-21197 GCA_015108515.1 Hemichromis elongatus
ACAGCAGCACGTTTAAGCTTGATAAACTGAACAGGTGATGGAGACACAGGTTTACCTTTAGGTGACATGCATGAGTTGAAGGGAAGTTATGAACTGTTTCTGTGGCAAATGATACCCAGATCCTTTCCTACGGAGCTGACGGCTGGTAACTGTGCAGGGGCGGCTCTAGCAAAGTTTTGCCAGGGGGGCAGGTAGGCCATTAACAGGGAAAGGGGGGCACAAAGAAATACTTTTCTTTGTTATTCTCATTTAAAATGTCTAGCTTTTAATAAATAGTTATCTGAATCTTATATTATTTCATAATATATGAAGATGACAGAAACAGTGCTTATTTTTCACTTGAAATGTTATGTTTGTGGTCATTTTATTATATTTTATTTTTTTATTGGCAGAGACTAAAATAAAACCTGTCTTCCAATGTATTGCCTTTTTTTGTGTGTGGTAGAAGTATCGGTTTTTGTACTCGGTATCGGCAAGTGCTCAGATCCAAGTATCGGTATCGTATCGATTTGAAAAAATGGGTATTGTTGCATCCCTAGTTTAAACCCACAAAGGGTCACCTGACCAATTCCATTCTGCTCGGTGTGCGGCGACACTGGCTCTGGCTCACAGTAGCTGGCGGGAGAAAGCCGGGACATGCTTAGCTAACCTCTACATGCACTCTGATTGGCTGAGTGTAGCCACGTGATTAGATTCACGTATTGGTGATGTGTTCAACGGCAGGAAAAGTGTAGCGAATTACAAAAAGCTAGTAAAAAGCGATTTCCCTCTGGGTGACCCTGTAGGGACATCATATGCATGAGTGAAACATTAAATAAATAAAAGCCAGCGATGAATGTGAAGGGTCTGCAGGGCTGCTGGCAGGCGGCCGGTCTGTCCTGCAGCATAAAAGAAGAATGACCGAACCGGACATTTAAAGACTGTAGCCGTGTGTGTTTCTGTGAGAATATGAAGGCGTGCTTTTGTTGCTACAGAGCAGCTGAAAGGTCACGGTGACGAGTTTCTTCCTGCGTTTGCTATGAGCCGTGGAGACGGGCAGCAGACACCATCATAGACCACACACCATCATCACCCTCGCAGCTCTTTATCGCTCTTTGATGCATTGAGAAAAACAAGCTGCCTCTGAATACAGATGTATCTCCCACCTTCAACTCCATGCAGCTGAAGCCCTCGTCCAGTAAGGAGCACCGGACACTGGAAGTTAAACGTGAGTGCCAGCTGTCAGAGTTCACTGTCAGCACAAACTGTGACTTTTGTGTTCATCACACTCGTTCAGAGCTTTAGGAGGTAAAACGATGCTTGGCTGAGAGCAGTCGGAGCCAAAACCCAGTGTCCTCATAAACTGATGTGGATTCTTCGCCCACTGCAGACACACATTTACTGGCTCTTCTTTGGGGCGTGGCCTGCTACCTGCTGTCCGCACTGCTCAGCACACCTGTGAACATAATCCAGACGGCGGCACTTCCTGGTTACCGGGCTGACAAACTTCAGTCTCGGTTTCATTTTCTCCCACAGCTCCAACACCAACAGGAGAGAGTCGGGGAGCGTGAAAGCAGAGATCTGACTGCAAACAGCCGAGCTCATCAAGGCGACACCCTGAGAGCAGCAGCAGCACCTGTTCCCACCTTCTGGCTCACCTGAAACACCTGCAGGGTGTGAGGACGACCTGAAAAGGTCAGCTGAGCAGCTCAGGAGGTGAAGACACAGAGGGAAACACACACACAGACAGACACTGGGTCATTCAAACCCACAACAGCTCCCATGTTAAACATGTCCAGCAGGATGAAGCACGCGTGCAGCCTGATACAGACTGTGTGAGTGGACAGCTGAACATCTACGTGATGATACATGTATCATTACCTTCTGTCACTGTTTCTAACGCAGGCTCAAACTGATGAGCTCACGCTGCCTTCTTCAGCTTGTGTCTTTTGGGGTTTGAACCCCCACCCTCACCCCCACCCCTCCACTCTAATATGACCTTCACACTAAGCTTCTGTAACTACATTTCCCAGAAGACACCACACAAAGGCTCTGCACTGTCTGCAGTGAGAGCGTGTAAAGGAGATCTGCTGCATTGTTCAGGAAGAGGAGAGAGTGGTGTGGAGCGTCCTCGGGGTCCAGCGCTGTTTGAAACACAGTCGCTGGTTTGATTCCCAACAGGAACTTCCCATTTCCTGCTCTGATATCTGTGAAGCTGCCATCTGACTGCTATAAGGATGGCAACATGCTGAGAACAAGAACCTAACCAGTCCCATATGGCTGCTCCTCTCTGATCCTGGTTCTCATGGAGGTGGACTTTTTCCTCCCCTCAGTCTCCAAGTGCAGCTCAGGGATGGTCTGATCAACTCAATTCAATTTTATTTATTCAGCGCCAAACCAACAGTCACCTCAAGGTGTTTTATATTGTAAGGTAGACTCTACAACAATACAGAGAAAACCCCAACAATCACATGACCCCCTCTGAGCAGGCACTTGGGTTTATTACTGTAGGATCTTTACAGAACAAAAGTACACGTGCATCCAGAGCTGGAGGACAACAGTGGACTGTGAGCCACGTTTATGAAGACAAACACAGATCATCAGGGGTGTCACCTGATTCAGCCATCGGGACAGCACTGAGGTCGGCGTTTGACTTGCGCCGGACTCGCTTTGATCGCTTCTCCACAGTTTCTGCAGAGAGTAGATGTGCAGCACCAGGCAGAACATGCAGAGACACGCTCGTGCTGCAAAGCTCCGGTCCAGCCACCTGTTCTGTATGAAGCTGAGATATACGACACACCTGAGTGTACCTGCACGCCCTCTGACGCACACACTGATTTACGGTTCAGTTTCTGGACAGACACACACACACAGCAGGCTCACTACTGTGTGTGTAATGATGTTACACAGAGACGTTTCACACGAGTCTTTCTGTTGTCACAAAACTGGATTTTTAGCTCTGACCAGCGAATGAAGTGGGATTATGCAACCACACACACACACACACACACACACACACACACACACAGCAGTGCTCTGTGTGTCTCACACCGCCTCTGGACCCAGACTCCAATCTCATCTTCACCAATCTTCTCCTCTCTCCCTCGCTCTCTGTCACCGCCTCTTTCTCCTTTCTCCTCGCCTCCTCCCTTTCCCGCCTCGCTCCCCATTCTCTGTTGCCACGGCAGCAGTGTGAAGAGAAGCAATGGAGGGAGGAAGGGGAGAAGGGGGTGCACTGAAGGGGGACTTGGAGGTGGTGGACGGCAGAAAGCATCATCTCAGTCATGCTGATGAGATGAAAGAGAGACTCGTGTTAATATCTGCTGTTCTTCAGTTTGGAGTCGATAAAGGTTTTTTATTTTTTTAAAGGAGGAGGACGGGGGAGCGGCTATACACACACACACACACACAGAGGTATTTATATCTTGTGGGGCAGTTGTCTTCAAAGTGTGTGGCACCCCCCCAGGTGGGGCACAAGCTACCTGGCAGAACAAAGACATTTGCAGCAGTTACGTTAATAATAAGAGCATCTGCTGAAAAGCTGCAGCCGCGTGTTTAACAGCCACAATAAAGAAGCGAAGGACCGGAAAGTGTGAACGTGTGAGCTGGTGTCGTGCCGAGGTAGCTACACCCGACAGGATCAGCTTCCCCTGCCGGTTGAGGACATGACGGTCTTTGAATGAGTTCTCATGAACCTTCGTGGGGGAGCAGAGCGGCTCATGGCGATGGGCTTCCATCCACGATGTCATTAAGGTCAGCCTCATGGTTTATTGGTGGAAAACTAACAACAGGTTGTAGAACTTAGAACATAAAAAAGTACCTATAAAGATGTTCAAATATCATCCCACAGCTGACCTCTGACCTCTCCTTCAAGGCCAAAGTGATAATAATGCTTTTAAGGAGGTTCTTCAAACCCGTTTCTCTTACAGCCACTGTTTGTATCGACAACATGTAGAACTGTGGCCGTTCTCACACAACAGTTTGTATCCAAATATCCTTTGACCTCTGACCTCACTGTTTCCATTTCACATCAGGTGGTTCATGAACAGAATAATGAACCCCTCCCTGGAACATCAGAGTGTGAGCTGCTGCGGTGGAGCTGAGTTTATAATGAAACTCCTCCGCAGTAAAGCACGTCTGTAACCAGGACATCGCCGTCACATTTGACAGGAAGATAGCAAAGATGGAGGAAGACTTCCTGTGTCTAGGAAGTCTGACAGTCTCCCAGCATCGCAGCAGGAAGCGGCAGACAGGAAATCAGAAATCAGAGGAAGACACAAACAGCAGCTGAAAGGCTCACCTCCCATCCTCCCAGCGAGTACTGACTTTCACATGTGGACGTCTGGGGGGTGAGGTCACGTAGGGGGAGGGGGTCCCACTGCCAGAGAGATCTAGTCACCGCCTCCTCCGCCTCCAGAGAAAAGGCTGCAGCTCTAACATGATTTCCTTCTCTGCAGGTGTGTGTTACAGGAGCTGACGGCAGCGTGTTTACCGGGGGTCATTATCCCGACTGCTTCAAACCGCATCGTTTCTCTGCTTCCCGCCTTCTTGTCTCCAGCTGTCATCTGAACCCTCTCATCCAACACAGATGCGTCTTTGCTTGTCAGCTTAGCCTCTTCCTGTTACTTCTTCAGTGTCACTTTTTTGTTTTGCTCTGAAGTAAAAATGTTTTATGATGTGAATGAAGCCAAAGTGAGTCTAAACTTTGCTGAACGAAGCGTTCGCTGTCTGTTAGATTCAATCACCATCTCTTTCCTCTTTCTGTTGTTTCTTAAAACTCTCATTTGGCTGCTCCACACCACCGCGAGCACTGTGACGCACGGACGCATGAGAGCTGCAAACGGGACTCAGACTGCATTAGTGCTTGTCTGCTGCAGCAAGAGGAGGCGTCTCGGCAACGACTTTCCTAAACAACTGTGGCCCGTGTTTCTGATTCCAGGAAATGACCCTTCATTGTTGCACTGCCTCAGTTGTCCACTGGGGAAAATTAGCAGCAGCCACTTCTCGAAGATAAAAATAAAGCTGACAGATGGTTGTGGGACACGCTGGAGGAGATGGGCTATAACGGGACTCCAGCTGCACTGACAACACCCCAGAAGTGCACCAGACGATCCAGCCAGATCAAAATCAGGTGAGGTGTACTCAGGTCTTTTTTTGTGGCACACACCTGGAAGGGAAGGAATCAGAGCTGATAACAGCCGTTGGGTGGGCTGGAAGCAGATGAGCGTGCTGGGAGCGCAGGATGTTTGTAGTGCTCTTCAGATAATGAGAGGAAGGCTCCCAGCTCGAAGTGTTTGTGAAATGAAAAAGCCGGATGCACCGGCCTCTCCCTGCTCCGCGCTGACTCGTGGACGCCATGCTCTGGCGTGGATTGGTCCCAGATCCTGCCTTCACCCTCAGTGCGACGCTACAGACGGTCCACATCCCATAATCCCTGCAGCACCTGGGTGCTGGACACCAGGAGCTGCAGGGATTTGTGCTGTGCTCAGCGCTTCTATCCTTGGACCTGTGTCAGTAAAAGCTAAAATAGAAACACCCCCGCCCCTCTCCCAACAACCCCCAGCGGTGACCTGCCGTTGGCCACCCTCCCGTTTATCCTCCTCTCTGCTGTTTAAGGTTGGCTAGACGCCGGCGTGCGGCGTTCCAAGAAACACTCCATTCCAGCGCTCACCTCGGTCCAAGCCTCACATTTAATTATGGCTCTGATTCACGGCCTCTTTGTTATTACTGTCAGCTCCACTTCCCACCTCCACACCAAACAAACGGCCATTCCCTGCACAAAAAAGCCTTCTGCCTCCACCTTTCCTTCTCATCACCTCTTCCCTGCTCCAGCCCCGCCCAGCTTCCTGTCTTGGTGCCAGTTTTAGGTGTTTGGTTCTAAACTTTGATCAAACTTTCATCTCCTTTTAGTTTTCCGGCTGTAATCCACACGCAGACTGAAGCTTAACGAGATGCAGCATAACTACGGGCACAGGTACAGATGCTGCCCACACAAAACAGCAAAGGGGACACTAAAGACGGCAAAAAGCCAAGAAATGATGAAAAGTCAAACTGACGACTGTTGACTGAAGTGACCACACATCAGCAGCTCTTTGGGAATCACCTTGTTCTTGCAAAGATACCAATGTATGACAAACCTCACAACAACACATCACGTGTTCTTGTTTCTTTAGTTAAACCTGGGAAAAAAGATAACAAAGATCCCGAAGTCAGGAAGTGTTTTCCGCCAAGTTATCAGTTATGTGCAAACACAACACTGGTTCATCCTTCCGTCAGCGCCGCCTGTCCCTGAGCTGGGTCTGCTGAAGGTCTCTTCCTGTTGCAGGGGAGCTTTTCCTTCCCGCTGTCGCCAAGCGCTTGTTCATAGGTTGGTGTTGTCTGATTGTTGGGGTTTGCTGTATTACTGCACAGCATAACGCACAAAGACTGGACCGACCACGTCCAAACACAAACACTCACAGACCTTCAGGACGCTGGAGAACTATTGCTCAAGACTTTTGCACTACTGTAGTTTGATTTGTGATCGCCTCAAACATTTGTGCAGCAATTTCATTGGTGAGTGATGACGTCATATGAGCTCAGCCTTTGAAGCAGATGATGTCAGAGGAGCTCTTACACTGAAGGTCACACGTAGACCCCTTGTACCGCTGCATTCATGTCCTCGGCTCTGGCTACAGGCAGAACACGAGTCTGTTACACAGAAATCAATGAGCAAAGCTCAGTGTTAGGTATCACGTCTCTTTTGTAGACGCCCGGTTTTCCCCACAACTTATCCAGAGATTCATTGTGTCACTGAACACGTCGTCGTGATAAAGGTCTGTAGGCGATGTACGCATGTCTGATATGAGCACAGCCACTGTGATGACGGCTTTCAGCACAGGCAGCGCACGAAATCAAAGTCCTTGTAGCATCCCGAGTCCCCACAAGCCCGTCCACCGACCGCAGACTCTCATTACTCTCAGTAATTGGACTTTTGTGAGTCAGAGTGACGAATGCAGCCACCTGTTATCTACACTCCTCTGCACAACGTGACTATAACGTCTGTTTATGCTTCTACTGAGGACAGGCTTTGAGCTCTGCTTTTACTATAATCTGTCTGTTATTGAGTCAGTGAGTGATGCGGTTACATCGTTACTGATTTACACACAGTCGTTAAGTCTCATGGAAATCCGCCCTTATTGCTTTCATAGGAATTACCAGTGCAGGCAGCAGCCAGGTGGTGCTAATCAAAGGCATTGATTGACCGATTATCAGTCAAGCAGCCTGTTGGCCCAGAGCATTCAGGTGTTAACACAAGGCCGCGGTCTCCCGGGGAGCGGACCGTGGAGTCGTGGTAAAGGTTAAAGGTCACGACAGTACAATAGGAGAAAGACTGAACCAGTCGGGCTGTAGGTGAAACTTCTCTCTTAAAGGACATGGCAGCAATTCAATCAGTCCTTCCTGATGACTGCTGCTGCGGTCCGAGCTTTAAGAAGCAGCGAGTGGTTTCCATGCCCCAAACGTGGAGGAGGCCTCCCCCTCGTTCTGCTGACGGATGCTGACACCCAGCAGCACGCTTACACCACGCTTGTTAGTTTTTCTTGTTGCTGCTTTTCTCATAAAGGAGCAGCCGCAGAGGCTGCCGAGCCTCGGGGATGAAAACATTTGGAAGGAGGGGACTCCATCGCTCTCATCGATTCCTCCTTTGATTTGTTTCTGTACTTTATTACCTCCACCCGCGCTCTCTTCCCCTGCAGTTTTCATCTTTTGCCAACATGATTGAATACCGATAAACTCATGAATTTATGTCGCTCGGCGCTCTGCTCAGAGCACAGTTTCAACATTTGCACTGATTGTTCACCGATACAGTCACGCATGAACGTCTTTCACACATTAAAGACGAACAGTTTCGGTATCAGCGCTGAGATGATGGACGGCCGTACGTTTATCGTCTGTGACCACGGCCTGCATCCTTCGTCTTTTTCCCCGCTCTGCCGTCTCTGAGCACTTTTAATGTTGCAGCATTCCGGTTTTTCTTGTTGCGGGGACGAGTCTGTAAACCCGTGGAGCAGAGTCACAGTTCAGGTGTTCCATTAGACCCGCTCCAATAACAAAACCAAAGCGCTGTTTTCCTGCGAAGCATTTATTCTAACCATTTGGGTAAGTGAGAAGTCACCGCAGCTTATTAATTAGACACTTTGACCCACCCAATAAGCACAGACAGACCTGCGGTTCGGGCTCTTTCCGTGAAGCATGATGATCGACCCAGAGACCAGCGTGCAGCCGAACGCCGCCGGGTTTCTGATTTACCGTGACCACGGTAACAGACCTGTGTGTGTGTGAGACTCGTTCGCACACCTGAGACTAATAGTAATAAAGCTTGTGGATGGGTGCCACGCTTTAATCGTACCTAATAATCTGGTTCAAGTGTTTCCTGAATTCTCAGAAACGACTCTCAGCATGAACGTCCCCGGTCGCCCTCGCACCAGGCAGACACGTTTTTATATTTGGGGTTTCTTCGTTCTGCCGCTGTGGCCGCGAGGACGAGGAGCACAAAGCTTCCTGGTGGATCTCATCCTGGGCCCTCATGCAGTCCTCCCTTTGTCCTGAACAAGCACCACTAATTAGTCCTGGTCCCTTTAAGACCACCCTCACTTTAACCCAACTGGCTTGTGATTGGCTGCTGCTCAAATACAGACGGTCTGACCAGCAGTGGGTGGGGCTTCTGGGGCTGAGATGACCACATTGGGGATATGCACTCCCCCGACCCTCCACTCCGAGTGACTGGAGTCGCTCAGCCCATCAGCCCACGAGCCAGCATCAATGAATAAACTCGGCGTATGAACGTGTAAAAGCGGCACACTGAGGGTGAGAGCTCTGCTAAATGCTGCTGCTCGTCTTGAGGACGTATGAATTCAGAGACTTTCTGCTCTTTCAGCAGAGAGCACTTTTTGTTCTGCGGTTTTAGATTCTACCTCAGATGTTTCAAGGCCAAACAAGGTGCTCTTTGAATTGTTTTGGCTCCTGTGCTTTAAAACTCAAGGGCACCCGAATCAAATATTTATCAAGCTTATACGTCTGCCTGTCAAAAGAAATTCTTAGGGAGGCAAACTGAACATCAAAAAAGCCTTTCAGCTGCTGAAGGAAATGTCAGACAGAAAAACCCTGACAAGCTTACACAGCTCGGCACAGGCTGTGTGTGTGTGTGTGTGTGTGCGCGCGCATTCGTGCCTTTCATCAGATGAAAGCTGGCCTTAGGTTTGTAGACATACGTAATAATGCTCTCAGGATACAGAAATCTCCCCCTGCGCCCCTCCCTCCCACATGTTTTACCATATTGCTGATTTTGAGCGCGCTCAGTGTGTCCACAGCCCCGACAGGAAGTAACAAAAATGAGTCTTTTTAATCCTCAGTCACCGTGTCTGTGAATCTGTATACGTGACATGCAGTTCATTGTCCAAAACTGGAAGGACGATGCTGCGGTGAAGGCGGGCCGTCAGCGCAGGAGCCTGGCGAGCAGCACGCGTGCAGACTGGCTGGACTGGGAGGACTTTGGGATGAGCAGCACCTTCACGTCCCAGCAGGTTAGCGTCAGGGGTGCAGTACATCAGTGTTACTGAATGCACAAGTATGTTTACATGGAGGACACTATGACTTCATAATGCTTTCACTGATTCTTCTCTACTTTGTGCTGCAAACTTGATGTCATTATGAAACGTGCTGGGCCAGGTCTTTGAACAGCCAGCCGGCAGACTTCCTCGTCTGGTCCGTTTTCTCTGTGCACCAAACCGTTAGCAGGAAGGTGCCTCACCTTTAATACGATCTGTGCCGCTCCACCATGTAAGCAAACGTCCTGCTCATCAAAGCGTGGCTCCATAAAAGCGCTAGAGGGCTGAAATCCCAGCGGTGTAACAGAACACAGGTGTCCTCTGCATCACAACGTAACTGTGGATCGTCATCGGGCGGCGTCAGAGCCCGCAGTCGCTCTGCAGGTGTCCCTGAAGGATCAGCCCGCCTGTAAAATAACACGTCTGCCAAATCATTAGGTTATTATCTAATTACAGAATCCATTTACCTGTCGAAGGTGCGCGACTGCTCCCGAGTCGCTGCGCTGCTGAAAGCAGTCAAGCCGACTTTTTCTTTAGTTCTAGCAGACAAACGTGGACTTGCTTCATATTGTTCTGAAGCCTGAAGGCGAGCCGTCCTCAGTGGAGCTGTTAGCGTAAAGCTTCCCTGATTCACACACTGAGTGCCAAGTTTAAGCTCATTTAGCCGGCGCTTTGTTTTCTGTAAAGTTTAATGAAACTGCAGCTGAATCACTCATCGCTCAGCCCGGGTCGCTCCCCTCCACGGCTGGTTGGTTTTTGATTTTCAGACTAGACTGACAGCAATCATTGGCACCACATAAATAAATATATTAGTGGAAGGAGTCTCCTGAAACTATGATCACGATTTCTTCGTCTTTCAGATGAAATGAACTTCGCTTTCACTTTCACATCACCAGAGCAGCTCTAGCCACGCCTGATACAACAGCGAGCTAGCTACCGAGACGGGACGATCAGGATTGGTTATGGAGGAACTCAGTGTCCCATCGGCTCATCCGATCATTACTCACATATTTCCTGTTGGATCAGCGCTGCCATGTAGCCACGGTCAGTTACTACATCACCCGACTACACTTTTGTCCTCCTGAGGTGTAAAGACCAGTGTGTAGGTCGGTGGGTCCGAGACGTTCGGTTCTCTGACCTGCAGCAGCTAGCATTACTGGTATTCCCAGCTGGTACCACTGCACTACATTAGAATAGAATAGAGTACATTTCTATTGTCGTTGTACATTTACACTGTGCTCCACAACAGCTGTGCAGGAATAAAATCTACCTGGCGTCACGTGCTGACCCACCGTCAGCTGAGTAAGGACAGAACTGGGACGGCGGGAGGACGCCGACCTCTCCTTCAGCATCAACATGTGATCAAACGCACCTCAGAAAGACTTCATTAAAGGTGAGAGGTGACGCTCGTTTGAAAGCGTAACTACGACGCGCTGCATCCACTCGCACACTAGAAGCTGTGTTTGGGGTCACACTGAGCCCTGCGTCGGGGTATCGGTCCGGCGTTTCGTCCGACTGCGCCGACTGTGCGTGGCAGATTGTGACATTTCCAGACAGACATAGAAATAATAACAGGGGCGTGTCCGCAGTGCGACTTGAGGACGCTGTGGCAGGACGAACGCTGCAATCGGCTCTCGCCAAGCGCCTGACCTTTCAGCCCGGCGCCTTCCTTTCTGTGGAGCTCGAGGCCTTAACAGCTCTGAGGGGACGAGCTGCCAAAGAAGTGATAACATTTAGATTTGTCATGAGCGAGGCTCAAAGTCACCCTGTTACATTTCCCTCCACCTTCCCCGTCCTCTCACATGCAGTCGGCTCATTACCAGCACGAAACACCCAGCCATGGTCGACTTATGAAGTCTGGTGATAACTGAAGGGGGCGGCTGACCTTTTAACGTCTGAGTGCTGAAGCCTCTCGGATCCTCGTGACACTTTCATGATTTTGCTCAAAGTCACAGAACGAAGTCACCACCGCCGGCCCAAAGAGGCGTGCGACGGATCGGACCGCCCTCTCTTTAGTCTTGCTTTGGAACATTTACAGCACTTCACCTCCAGCTGATCACACAGCTGTTGTATTTACATCCTCACACTGCAGAAACGGGCATGTCTAATTCTTATTTTTCATTTCAGGATGGAGATAAAACTATTCTTGTGCACCGGACACCTGCTGGACTACACAGGTAAGATATGAAGGCTCCAATTTAGCAGCATCAGTCATCATGCTGAAGGTCATCTTCTCTTATCTGGTCCAGCAATCAGTGCTCCTTAAAGCTGGATAAAGGCAAGTTTATCGGTGAGGGTTCGCGCAGGTTTGACCACAAACATGGACGGGGAGAAAAATCCTTACAACCAAGCAGAGATCGCTTAACCGCTGAGCGAGGACTCCATGACGTCAAGCCTTTTATGCAAACATCGACATGTGTGGTATCTAAAAAACCTCAGAATCTCACCTAATCTCACACAACCTCTCCGACTTCATGTCACCTGGTAAACAATGCCTGGTTAGCTAGCTGAGCTCAGCTAGCTAACCCGACCTCTCTGCACTGAATCATACTTGTTATTAATCTCTGTCTCTCTTCCACAGCATGTCTTTATCCCGTCTTCCTTCTCTCACCCCAACCAGTTGCAGCAGATGGCCCCGCCCCTCCCTGAGCCTGGTTCCCCCAGAGGTTTCTTCCTGTTAAAAGGGAGTTTTTCCTTCCCACTGTCGCCAAAGTGCTACATTATAATCTATCTAAAGGGTCTACATTATAATATAAAGCACCTTGAGGTGACTACTGTTGTGATTTGGTGCTAAATAAAATTGAATTGAATGTTGTTGTTGTTGTTTTTTTACTATGGATGTAAAGACTGTCAATAAAGGTTGATTGATAATAGCGGTGCTAACACGACACATCAGAGCCACTTCCATCAACAAAACATGGCATCGTTACCATGATTTTCTTTGCTCTAACAATTAAAAAGAGATGTCAATCATGGAAACCGACCAATAGAAGACGAAGTTAGAGCCCCTCAGAGTGCATTTACACTCACCAGGCTGCAGGGCAGCAAGGGCTGACTGTGAATGTGTGGTTAATTCTTCAACGGTATTCTTGAAACAAGCATTTGTAGGCACGTTAAATCTACAAACCTCAACTATGGTGTCCAGACTGTGCCAATATTAGACTTCTTGTAAAACGCCTGCAAACCTTTGCACAGATGATGTTTATATGTTGATTTACTACATTTCTGGACTAAAATGTGAACTAAACCTTTGTTTTAAAGGGTTATATTCTAGAGTGCGAGCTGACCTGGTCACAGCAAGCGGCTGGAGGAGGTCCTACTTTTATTCCACCTGTGCCAGACGGCGCTCATGTGAGATGTTAGCAGCTTTTAGGGGTCAGTGAGACCAAAGAAATGCTCAGCAGTGGAGAAGGCATTGTTTAGCATTGTGTTAAAGAAGGGAGCTGCCAGCACTGGAAACCCTGCAGTCGGGACGCAGCTGCTCCAAACCGGACGTCACCGTCACACTCGATCAGTGATGATTTGTGGAAATCAAAACTTCAGAAATATTATTTTACAAGATATCATTGGCCAGAGATTCCTCCGTGGATTTGTGATTCCTGTAGATTTTCTAGGCCAAACCGCTCGTTCTCCTCTCACAGCTAATTAAGCAGGAAGATTTTATGCTTTTCAGTTTGACAATAGCAGCTCCTGAGGCAGCCATATCAGCGCCAGGGCTCACTGTCAGAGAGCTGCCAGATAACACACACACACGTGCATGCGCGCACATGCACACACACAGCTGGTAATTAAACTGTAGAACGTGAGCCAAAAGTTATGTGCTTGAAATAAAGACGCACACATAGTGAGTCTGCCACGTGCATATTAATGCTGCTATCCACAGGTAACCATGCAGAGGACAGCAGCATATAGAAGAATACGACCCAGCTGGTGTTATGCTGCAGAGCCAGCATCCTCGTCCTGATGCCAACTTAGACTTTGTGACATCAATCACTGCCTGCACGTGACTCTGGACGCACGATGGGCAGATGCGGTCTGTGTGTCTTTGTCCCTGTGCTCTCTCTCTCCGTCTAAGAGCAGCACTCGTCTTCCGTTAGCCTCGCCGTCCTCGGGCAGTGGAAATCAAAAGAGTGCAGCGAGCGTCAGTTCGTCCACATGTCCGGTTTCATCTGCATTTTCAGACTGTTGCTAGGAGACCACAACCCTCCTCCGACCAATCCAGTCGACCGTGACCTCGGTGCAGCTTTAACGACACCTCGCAAAAAGACGCCTCAAAGTGTCGGCGCTGCGTTCTCCGACACCGCTAACAGTCACGCCTCAAACACCCGCCGACCTTCAGTCCTGAAAACTCAGCTCAGAGGTGGCGAATAAAACGATAGTACGAGTGGAGCGAGGAAGCAGGCGCGGAGCTCAGGCGCTGCTTCCTGATCGTGACGCGCTTTGACAGCCAAAGTCAAAAACAATAAAGACGGCGACACGCTGAGCCTCGGCGATGGCCTCGCTTCAGTCTCTGCAGCATTCACAGTCGCTCTGCTGTCCTCGTAGACTTCACAGCGGGACAGCTCGTAGCCGCTGTGACGCGTGTTGTTCTCGAAGCCTCCAGCTGAACGTCTTCACCTTCGCCGTCTTTGCTTCCTGAAACCGGTCAAAACGAGCGTGGAGCGGACCGCCGCTCGCCATGGATCATCGAAGCATGAAGCAAACCAGCAGACAGCTCTGCGTGTACCCGTCTGCATTTAACATCAAACCAAACGTCCCACAATGCGACGCTCGCAAACAGCCTGCACAGGTCATTTGAATTCAGTGGCCTTCACAGTGAAGGTCAGGGTCTGCTCTAAGGTTAACGTTTAAACGTGACCAACCACCGTGGTCTGGCCCCTCCTGGAGCTCCAGCAGAGGAGCAGAGGCGGGGTCACTAAGGCGCAGCGCCGGGAGCAGCCAGCAGTGGATTTATACTCCGCTGCTCTGCTGGGCTCGACTGCGTGGAAGCGGAGGCCATTTCACAGCGTTAGCTACCTGAGGGTACGTGACATTTAAATAGGCCTTCTCGTTATCGCCCGCTCGCCTCGGCTGCATCTCTTTCTCTCTCGTCCTTGCTCGCTCGCTTTTCGCCTTTATATCCGTTTTTTTCCCACACATTCTCCAGGCATCGCTCTCTTTGCTTCGCTCGTCACCTGAAAGTCCTCGTTCCCATCCCGCTCCCGTTCAGCCGACTGGAGAGAACCAGATCAAACACGAGCACCGAGCTAGCGGGCGTGTGATGGACGAGGTGACAGGCAGACAGGTGGAGGTAAATCCATGGAAGGAGGGGTCAGAGCGGAAGAACAGAGCTGCTTTGATCTGGGCGATGATGCTGGCACACACGCTTCCTCTCTAAATATTAAAATCACATTTAAACTAGTTTAATGGCAGCCGGTGAAACAGAAAAGGGGCCTCTGGGATACACGGCGGCTTCATAATTAAGGCAATCAGTGTGATACACAGCAAATATTTCAATGTCAACGTGTTTTTATATGAACTCTGTTCCCCGAGGCTTCAGAGTTTTAGTGGTTTCATTTTTCATTAATATGTAAATGTGGGCACCAGAGAGCCCCCCGTGGTCCGAGGATTTCCTTTGTTTCAGGTATTTTCTGCACAGACAAGCAGACGGCGGCGGCGAGCCCCGCGGAGATGGCTCTGCGCTCACGAAGAAAAGAGCGGCGCGGGCTTGTAATCGCCCCAGAACGACGTGACTCGTTCAGCGCCGCTGTATGCCGGGTCCTGCCAGTACAGCTTCTCCCTCCTCGCTTCCAGTTAAAACCAAACTCGTCACCAATCCAAGCGCCATGCCACCTGTTTCAACCACTCCTCCAATTAAAACCTCAAATCCTGTCATTGGTGTCTCCGTAGAACAACGCAGACCCACCGCGAAAAATATACGATGCTGACGCAAAACCCACTTTGTCAGCTGTGGCTCACAGCGAGGCCGCCTGGTGCTGAGGGCGGGTCCCCAGTCTGTCATCACGGCGAGGTGGAGCATGCTGGGTAACATAACAGGGTGACTTACAGGAACAGAGACACGCTGTATACTGGAGGTGATGGTAAGCAAAAACAAAGTCTATCACATACGTCAACATAACCAATATTAAACAACAACGTAGAAAAGTGAAGGTGAGCTCGCTCCATGATGGGGCCCGGGCCCCCAAACCACAGCACCTACCGGCCCTGTACTGCAGGTGTTGGCGTGACGACACCCTGATTAATGGGCGTATTATTAGTGTTACCGAAGCATCGGTAGCTAAGAGCTAACTTTTCCATGGCTCTGTCACGTGTCCCAAAAGGTCCTTCTGATCCATTATCTCCAAATGAGTTGGTGGTGTTTATTGTAAAAACACTGGTCTCATTTATTTCAGTTAGAATGGAGCGTGGTCATGATGACAGAGTCACTATCAGAGGAGCTCCCAGCAAGATGGCCCAAAGCCTCCAAAGCCGGGACTTACAGGTGAAAGGTGACATCACAGCAGCCGCAGTTAAAGTTCAGGTCGACCCGTCAGCTACAAGGTTAGTGTTCAAGGAGCCCGGAGCCGAGTGCTGAATAAAACGGGCGACACACGACGCTTTGATTTACACAACAGGGAAACCTTCTCTCTCTAGAAACGTCTGTCCTCTCAGGCGGCACGGATCCAAGGAACGCCCAGTCCCGCTTTCATCTTCCAGAACAGACGTTCTCGGTCAGTGGAGGACCGGGACAGGTCCGGAACAGAACAGGTGAGCTGGTGTACACCTGTGAACGTGGTGATTCGGACCCGTTCCAGAGAACAGATCAAAAGGCAGAAAAGCTTCACGGCACAAAGAGACTCAACGGGCCGTACAACCTCCACTAATGACAACAGCTGGATGTGACGCTGCAGCGGCGCTGTGGAACGCGTCGGCAGACGTCGCCTTATCGCGGTCGCTTCACTCGGGCTAGTTTTTACTTTCAGGGAAAGGATCAAAGACGAGCTCCCTTTTTAACACCGGCTTATCTGACAATCCGACCAGCAGTAAAAGGAAGCGTTTTAATTAAAAGAAAATGCCCACGGCAGCAAAAACCCAAATGTGTTCAATGAAAGAGTGAGAGTGGGCAGAACCGGTCTGACCGCATATCAGCATTACAGTCGGTACTCGGAGCTGTGGGACGCCTGCTAATCCATGAAATTACATTCACAAGTTTATTTATAGACTTTAAAGCAGCTACAGAAGGTGTTCCACAGTCCGCTGCTTATGTTCAGCACGTACATCAGAGTCTGTCGGAGATGCTGGACCTCAGCAGATCCAGGTCCAGGATCACGGCGTGCATCATTACGAAATGACCGCAGACACCGAAGGTGTTAAAAAAGTGAAAAAAGCAAAACTATTAAAGACATTTGTCCTGAAAACTGCTGTTTTATTCATCGCGGAGAGGAAAACGGAGCCGGAGACATCCAGAATCGGTCATAAACAAATCTGACGTTCGCCTTCTGGTCTGTGTTTGTAGCCCAGCTTGCGCTGACCAATCACACCTGAGCAGGGTTCTGTTGCTGCAGGTAGAAGGTCAAAGTCAGACATCGCTCCGTAGCTTACCTGTCAGGTACATTAGCACGGGCAGTTTAGTCTGTGCTGAATTCACGTGACTATAAAAGACAAAGTGATGGCGGTGCCTCGGCGAAAAGGACAGCAGCTCAGCAGCAGGAAACCTCGACATCTTTCAAAGAAAAGCACAGATGCAGCTGTCACAAGTAAAAGGCACCTAAATCCTCCAAAATCCCCACAAAATAACCAAGACCCTGAATGCATCTCAGCGTCCAGCTATATGAAAGACATTCCTGTAGATGGCGGCCCGTTAATCCCACGTGTGTAGAGAACAGACTGCTGCAGACTACAGTTCATCATCATCATCGTGATTACTCCTTATTTCAGGCCTGAGCCCAGATCGGAGCGGCTTTATGAGAGGATCTCATTTTTATGCACTAGGACAAATTGTAGGTCTACACAGGAAATCAAAAGTGATGGAGAAAAACAGCAGCGTTAGGCAAAATCTGTCTGTTTAGTCATCTGTCAATGAATGCTCACAAAATCACACTGACAGATCTCACAAGTAATGGCACGGGGAAAAAGACAGGAGGCTGAGCTGAGGATGCTAATCCTGAGTCCATCAGAGGGACAGCTCAGCGTCACAGAGACTGAGACGGTCTGAGCATGTGCAGAACATCCAAGACTGAGCTCCAGATTTTAACTGGATGTTTCTGGTTAGCGGGGGTCGTGCTCCCATGCTCCACCGTCTGTGCAAACGAGCCCAAAGTAAGAGAGGAGCTCTCTCCTGAAGCAAAACAACGAGCTGCTGTCAGATGCAGAGGTGATTCGGTTCCACAGCTGGATTTTTCTGTGGTGGAACTCCAGCTGCAGTGTAGAGAGAAGAAAGCGCTTTAACTGAGGACACAGCTGGAGACCTGAACTGTCCCTAAGACAAAATCACTGTATTACTGTCTTACAGTCTTACAGGAGTAAATAAAGATGTCAGCATATGTCCAGTCGCTGCACAGCGTCCGTCAGTTCCTCTCAGTGCAGGAATACAAACGCATGCAGCCTGTGCAAAATGAAACCCAGACTGATGACATGTCGCTGTGGAGAAAGCTCCGTCTGCGTTAGTGTTAAATCACGAGCTGCTCTGAACCAGGCTTCTGCTTCTGGGGCTGGAAAAGTGCGTCGATGCCCTAAACTCCCACGTTACAACTTTAGACCGCGGTCCATCTGGATCTACATCCATACTTTCAAACGAGCATAAACGAACATGAAACTGATGAGGATAAAAGAACTCCCAGTGAAGACTGAACGAGGATGAAGACCTGGTGCTCCAGGCCCACTCCTGCCCACAACCCTGCGCTGATAACATCAACTCTGCAGTCAGTGCACTTTAATAAATATTAACATCAGATGAGTCATTCCTGTGCACCATCGATCAGACTGCCATTGATCACTGCCTTCCTGCAGTCGTGATGAAACCAGCAGATGAAAGCCTCACCTCCCGTCTCCAGCTCTAAGTGAACCCAAGTCTTCACATCGACACCGACGGCTTCAGCGCTTCAGAGGTAAAAATGCATTTTGATCCCCCGCACCTCGCCTTGAATTCATTAAAACTTCTATCCAACATCAGCAAAGCAGCGTGCTGCGACTCTTTCAACGTGGCGGATCCTGAAAGCTGCGGTGGCGCATCTCATAGCAAAACAGGACGTCACAGAGATGCAGCCGGGTCCACACGGAAGGCCCCCGGCCCCTGGTTCGAACCCCGGCTCCAACAGTCTCAGTCGTTGTGTCCTTGGAAACTTCACCCGTTGCCTACTGGTGGTGGTCAGAGGGCCCGGTGGCGCCCCCCAGTGTCTGGCAGCCGCTGTCAGTGCGCCCCAGGGCAGCTGTGTAGCCACCACCAGTGTGTGGATGACTGGGTGTAGTGTAAAGCACGTTGGGTCCACAGGGACGAGGTAAAGTGCTATACAAATACAGGACATTTAGCATTTCTTCCTCCCCACTGTCACCAAGTGGGGAGGTTCAGCTCAGGTTTGGCTTTTCTCATGTCCAGGGTCTTCATCTCAACCCTTTACATCCCAGTTAGGACCAAAGAGGCTGCCTACATTTCTTTTGTTATTTCGTTCTCATCTTTCAGAAACATTTCTTTTCCTTCTGGCCCAAAACAGTGGAGGAGTTGGAGTAAGGCGAAGCTACGCAGAGCAGACCTGTTCATAGAGCAGTACCCGGCAACAAGATTACGTGTTTATTTTGCTGTCAGTTATTCCCCTGAACAAAAAGCTGGTGTTCCTAAAGCAGCGCATCGTTGCCGCTGTGCTCCAGTATGAACACTTTTTTAATCACTTCACAGAAGCACCCGCCTCCCACTGCTGAGGTGGAGAAATAAAGGCACAGAGGAAGAAAACACAGCTCAGCGGCTTTAAATCCTTCTCATCTCCTTTTCCATTTGGAGCGTTTCGACCTTGAGCTCCTCGGAGTGGAGAAATGACAGCGGCGCAGAGATCTTTTGTCACGTAGCGACCGCGGCCGTCAGCCATCGGCGCTCTGCAGGAAGCACGCCGTGGTCGTGCTCGTGACAAGCATCGCTGAAGTGTTTTGATATTATTGCCTCGTTCTCTGCCTCGAGGACACGTGCCGCGTTTCTGTCTCGTCGTTCAGGAGCGCTGCAGCGCTAATGCAGCGTGGGTGAAATGTCCCAACCCCCATTTAAAAGGATCACATCATTTACAGCGGTGTAATTAGTCAGCGAACCTCCGCTGGCTGCGTTTAATGACACACACTGAGTGAAATTAGAGCCCTGTGCCTTCTTCCAGTGTTACAGCGAGCTGAAGCCAACACGAGATCAGTCCTGTCCAGAGCTTTGAAAACACGGTTAATAATCTGAATTAGTGAGTGCAGCCGCTAACACTTTAACCACGAGTCCCAGACAAGGCCGAGAGAGTGATGCAGATACGTGCTCGTGGCAAACTCGTAGATATGACCGCGGATGCGTGAATCAGCTGGTTTGCTGACACGTTGCTGACCCTGAGCGACCACACCATCGCACCCCTGCGGATGATGACACCAAGCCTCGAGCCGACGTCCGAGCTACGCTGGGGTAAAGAACGGAGACTGATGAAGGTAAACGAGGCCCTCCGAACACCTGACGCCAAACGGCCCCACGGAGACGCTGAAACGGGCTCTGGCACGTGGATGAAGCCCTGCGCTCTGCTTTGGTGTTCGGCCCCGTTCGAATGTTGGTTTTATTCATGTTTGACTGTCTGTTATTAAACGAATGCTCTTATTTTGTGTTGCCATTTTAATTTTATTTATTTTATATTTATTCATTTAAATTGGACTCCAATTGTATTCTTATTGCTATGGTTACCACTTTAACCCTCTGGGGTCGTGGGACGGGCCCGCGCGTCAAAATCACATGACCACTTGAAGACAACACAGCAACAAGACGCAGCGACCCAGAGACTTCATGCGATCTCTACGGACAGCGCTAGCAAACACTCTCCGCCTGCGAGTGAAGAAGAAAAAACACCCCTTCCCTATTAGTGGAAAAATGTACCATGTGGACCAATCAAAAAAATGATCTGGCAACATGTGACATTTGGTTGTTTAGGTAGAGGGGAAGATTTAGGAGTGACACCAGCGAGAGAACGCGGGCGAGAGAGAGAGAGAAAGAGCGAGTTTTGATACGTGATTAGTGAAGCTTAGCGTGTTTGGAGGCTATAGTTAGTGTGTAGGGTAGTTAGTGTGTAGTGTAGTTAGTGTGTAGTGTAGTTAGTGTGTAGTGTAGTTAGTGTGTAGGGTAGTTAGTGTGTAGGGTAGTTAGTGTGT
The DNA here is from genome assembly GCA_015108515.1 of Hemichromis elongatus. Classification (NCBI taxonomy): domain Eukaryota; kingdom Metazoa; phylum Chordata; class Actinopteri; order Cichliformes; family Cichlidae; genus Hemichromis; species Hemichromis elongatus. Next base: position 20,916 of record VUQR01029622.1, read on the forward strand.
AGGGTAGTTAGTGTGTAGTGTAGTTAGTGTGTAGTGTAGTTAGTGTGTAGTGTAGTTAGTGTGTAGTGTAGTTAGTGTGTAGTGTAGTTAGTGTGTAGGGTAGTTAGTGTGTAGTGTAGTTAGTGTGTAGGGTAGTTAGTGTGTAGGGTAGTTAGTGTGTAGGGTAGTTAGTGTGTAGGGTAGTTAGTGTGTAGTGTAGTTAGTGTGTAATTACTGTGTAATTAGTATGTAGTTAGTGTTTAGCTTGTGTTGTCTTGTGTAGTCAGTGTGTAGTCTAGTTAG
>VUQR01029625.1:0-14622 GCA_015108515.1 Hemichromis elongatus
CCTTTTAAATTGGAGGTAGATGCCAGTGCTAACGGAGCAGGTGCCGTATTGTTACAGGAAGATCAACATGGTGTGGATCACCCAATCGGCTATTTTTCAAAGAAGTTCAATGCCCATCAGCAAAACGTATAGCACGATTGAAAAAGAAGCCCTTTCCCTGCTGTTCGCGTTGCAGCATTTCGAGGTTTATGTCGGTTCCTGCCCCTTCCCTGTGATCGTTTATACCGACCACAATCCCCTGGTGTTCCTCATGCGAATGCAGAACTCGAACCAGAGGCTTATGAGATGGTCTCTCTTGGTGCAAGATTTCAATCTGGAGATTCGCCACAAAAAGGGTACCGAGAATGTGTTAGCGGATGCACTATCACGTACTTTTCTGTAACCGTGACTGTCAAAACATCTGCAAAGGAGATGTTTTGATTTTGGGAAGGGGAGTGTTACGGCCCGTGGCCATGAGGAGTCCGTGTAAGTTGCTGTGTTGTGTCATTTTGCCCTGTTTTAAAACTCTCTGCAGGTCCCTCCCCTAGTGAAGAGCAGCGTGCTGCTGATTGGACCATGCGGCATGTGACGGTGTTCAAAAGGCCACTTTGACAGCTGCCAGGAGGGAGACAAGCAAGCGAGTGTGAGCAGGCAGTTTGACAGCCGACGCAGACCTGGTTCCCAAATTACTTGTCGTTTTACATATGTGTATGCGTGCTCTGTGAGAGCCGCCACTTGAGTGTGTGTTCGGAGCTTATGCGTGCATAAGCTGAAGCTGAAGGAGTGAGCCGCCTTTTCTTTGCATCTGTTTTTCTCCTGTTTCTGGGCTAGGGAGCGAGAGTTAGTTATTGTCATTTGTTTGTTTTGTTTCCTTCTTAGGGTTTAGTTAGTTTCCTCTGGTGGGACTTAGTTGGTTTTGTTTGTTATTTTGGCCTGGGCTCACCCTGGAGTTATGCTTCATGACCCTTAATAAAATCACAGTTTCTTACTTATAACCGGTCTCAGTCGCTGGGTTTGGGAATCAGGGTGGGTATTTGCTTCTCTCTCCTCAAGACTTATGTGCGCCTCTATGTACCTAGACTAGGGGCGTAACACCACCATGGTCACCACCCATCTTGAGGAGTTTACCTCTCACATATACTAATGTGCTACAAACAGGACATTAATATAACCAACCATTCCTATGTTATTATGGTGTATCCATATAAATGGCCCACCCTGTACAGACCCACACTTAGATTGCAGTAACAGCTATCGAAACCTTCACATGTTTTGTGATGCCTCTGAGCATGCCTATGGTTCTGTAGCATATCTACACACCAAACAAGGGGAAGGAAAGGTCTAAGTGGCTTTCTTGGCTGCAAGTTCAAGAGTTGCACTCCAGAAGCAACTCTCAATTCCTAGGCTAGAGTTGTGTGGAGCCCTTACAGGAGCACAGCTGGCTTCTGTTCTGAAGAACTGACCCTTGACATCCGAGATGTGATGTTCTGGACTGACTCAACTATAGTACTTAACTGGCTCTATTCAGATTGATGCAGAAAAAAACTTATTTGTGGGAACCAGAGTTGCAGAGATACAAGAACTCTCAGCTTCATTATCCTGGCAGTACATTGACTCAGGCTAATTACGCTTGCTCCTGAGTATGACAAGGCTTCTGACTTGATTAGAGTTGGAGGTTGACTCTGCAGATGTGAAAGCCTGAGCCCTGAGGTACTACATCCTGTACTTCTAGACTCCTCTCACCTGGTTACGAAGCTTCTAATCCAGCGATGTGATAATCAGCGTAACCACCCGGGAGCTGAATGTTTTGAAGGTAAACCAGATGTCCTGAGAATGGCAGATCTGCCACCCTCAAATTTTAGGCTCTTCCGACCTGCTTTCTATTCAACCGGGATGGACTGCTTTCAGCCTATGCTCTTCAAATTGGGATGACACACCGAAAAGAGGTGGTGCATCCTTTTCAAATGTCTTACTACTTGAGCAGTGCACCTCGATCTTCTGGTAAACATGGATCTTGACTCCTTCTTGATACGGTTGAGACGGTTCATTGCCCATAGAGAGAACTCCTTTTAGAACAAGGTACCATCTTTCAAGGTGCAAGAACTACATGAAGCATTCCGTGCCCTGAAGCCAGATCTTAGACAACAACTGGTGGCATACCAGAACCGATTCTGTTTCAATCCCCCCAGTGCTCCAAACTTTGGAGGGTCTTGGGAAAGAGGTGTGGTCTGTCAAAACCACCCTGTGCACCATATTAGAAGCACAGACAGTGTCAGAGGAAATGCTGAGGACCATCTTGCTTGAGGTGGAGTGTATCCTCAACTCCAGGGCTTTGGGTTATGTTTCTTCACACATCGCAGGCCCGGATCCCATCACGCACTACTCTTTGTTAATGGGGCTTGCTCTCTGCCACAAGTGCTCTATCCAGAATCTGAACTGCCCAGTTGTAAGAGGTCGAGACACACTCAAGTCTCTTGCCCACCTGCAGGCACATTCTCAACTTGAAATATTAAGAATGACAACTTTATTCCTGGACTCTGCCTGTTTGTTCCATTCGTGTGGTAGCGATTGCTGCCAGCTCAGATTTCATGAAGCCTTCTAAACAGTCAAGGTGATGCTTGCTAAGGGACATTTAAGTGAATATTAGTGAAAGTGTATGTAGCTGCAACAGGTACATATACAATGGTCATACATAAGGAAAGCTGGTCTGCCTCCATCCGAGGAACTACAACCATTTGTTTTCCACCTCCGCTAGCCTCCTTTGATCTGATAACCTCTGCTCATTTTTCCATTGAGTGGTTTTCATTCTGCCCATGACCCGAGAACTGAGATCAGCAAATAAAAGCACACTTCTTTTCTTTCCACTGAGTGTCTGTTTTCATTAAAATTAGTTTTGGTCTATTTAAAATGTCATCAAAAGGAGAAACAGAAGTATCAGGGATACCCTTTCATAAGTCTGACATATTTTTAAATGTGCAAAGTTCAGGGCCAGCTAACAACAGTGGCAAGTACCACTGTTTAAAATGCTTTGTAAATGTACTAGTTGATAAAGTGTTCACATCATACTGAAGTAAAAGTAGGAATACAAGAAGAATTTATTTCATTATAAGGGTTTGTATTAAAAATGTACTTAACTAAAACTACTGGAACAAAAATACACATGAAAGCAGAGTGTGGACCTCAGAGAGTGTCACATTGTTTATATTATCTAATGATGATGATGGAATAATGTGTAAGTAGTATGTTACTTTTTTCTTTCTGCTTACAACAGCTTTTTTATCTCTTTTACTTATTTGCTTACTTTTTTGTTTTTTGGCTAAATCCTTGGTCAGTCTGGCTGTCATTTATGTGGGCTGTAACAACAAAGTAGGTTCAGTCTTGGAAATGTTTATGGGTATAGCCAAGGATTGGCTCTAATGTTAAGGGGTTGGTTGGCAATCACTGAAAGAGTGATTCCAATTTTTAGGAAGAAGCAAAAACCAAGGAGGTGTAAATGAAAGCCCCATGCGTGGATACAAAAAGCTGCATGCACTCAGCCATGACCAAAAATACAATATTAAGTTTATTTCTATTGCTTTCTATTAAAAACCGTGTTATAAAGTACTTCACACATAGAAAACAAACAAAAACAGGGATACAAAATATAAAAATACCATGATAATAACAGAAATGAATGAAAGCAAAGTACTGTTCATAAGTAAGCAATACAAAAGTGATTAAAGAAGAAAAACATGAAAGGTGATTTGGTGAGTTTGGATACCTTGGGAAGATAATTCTAGTGTTTAGGTGGCGCAGGACCAGCCAGCTTCTTCTTCTTTGTGGGTTGCAGGCTGCTCTGAAGTAGGCTATATTCTGTAGCATGGCCATTAAGTACTAAAATTAAAAAGTGAAATCTTTTAAATCAATAATTTAACAAATCATTAGCCAGTGCAGTGATGCTACAAGTGGTGTGATAATTTTTAAACTCATTCATAACTCTTAAGAGTCCACCACATATTCATGTGTAACCATATGCACCAGTGTTATGCAACACTATGCAGGTCTTATGTGTAAAAACCTTGTCAGCACAGGTTTGTAAATGGGTAACTGTGTCCACCTGAGGCGTGATTCAGTAACAGAAGCTATTACATATCTACCTGGCAGTCAATTTATAGATGAGTCTTTAATAACAGCATTATCTTACCATATATTTACTGTTATTTGAAGACACTGTTTCCATGGTAATGGAGAGTTTGCAGTCATAGATAACAGTAGTTTGTAATTAGTGCTCCTATCTATCAGTCTCTCCTGCACTCAGCAACAAACACTAAGTGATAAAGGTAACTTTAAAGAGTATTTTGTGCATTTACCAGCAATCACCCATCTTGGAACCGCTCACACTCAGTCTAAAAAATAAACCGTCCATGAAAACAGCAGATCTCAAATGAAAAAACTCACACTGTCAGAAGCGTAAATTCAAGGTTTAACAATGATTGCAAAATAACAAAGCAGAATATACAAATTTCTATAAATAGCAAAGCCAACCTCACCCTGCGACAGATTGGCAACCTATCCAGAGTGTGCCCCACCTCTAACCCTATAGCAGCTATGATCGCCTCTAGAGAGCCTTATGTAATAAGCTGAAGGAAATGGATGGATGGATGTGTGTGTGCAACATGGAGATGCAGATATCTGCTCATTAGACTTATGAAGTACTAGAATTTCACATACCAAATCGGAAGCACACATTTCTTGGAAGGACAGATAATTTTATAAAATGCCAACACGATAGATGCAATTAAAAGATCACTTGGAAGGCTTTGGCGTTTAAATGCTGCTCAAAAACCACCACCACTGCCAACAGCCTAAACAACTGATACAAAGCAGAATCAATGCTCACATATTTTTTTTGGACCTTACCATCAAATCATTGGACCAGGTGATGTCTTTCTAATCTTCTGTTCTCCCATTTTGGTGAGTCCTTTCAAACTGTAGCTTCAGTTTCCCATTCTTATTTAAGAGGAGGAGAAGGAGAAGCTCCTGTAGCCCCTCTGCTTCAAGTTTTGAGATGCTCTTCTGCATACCTCAGAAGTTACGAGTGCTTATTTGGGCTAATGTTTCATTCTTTTCAGCTCGATGAAGTCTGGCTATTCACCTCTGATCTCTGGGATCAACAATATTCAGACCAACCTGTTTGGCACCAACGATTATGCCACATTCAAAGTCACTTAAATCACCTATCTTCCCCATTTTGATGCTCAGCTTAAACTTCAGCAGGTTGCCATGCTATGTGATTGGCTGGTTGGATATTTGTGTTATTGAACATTTACATGCATTTACATGCCGCTAAAGACCCCTCAAACTGCTAGTGAGTCCACATCTTTCATACTCCAAACTTTCATGAAGTGTTTTCCCAGTTTCCAAAAATGGAGTTTTAAAGTCAGTGTTAAATGTTGAGCTACTTTTCAGATGAATTAGAAAAATATTTCAAACTCATCTTAATTTTAGTCATGCATCTATTTTCATGACTGCTGTAGCTAGACTACTTGTGGTGAGTATGATCCTCCTGTGATCTGTAAATGTAGAGCTAAGGTTACAATATTCTGAAAATAAGAACGCACACAATGGCATGGCTCCATACTGGGTACAATGATAACAGAAGAAAAGACTGCTTTAAAAGGGCAAAAAAATGCATCAGAATAAGACTACTATTGTTACTGTTCATGGAAAATGTTTACTCAGAAAAAAGTGCATCTCATCTCCCCTATCTGCTCCTTTCTTCATCCTTTTGCATTTGTATGAATGCTGTCACGTGTCAGTGCGAAATGAAGTCGTGAGTCTAACTTTCTTACCCGTGTTCACCTCCTGACACACGGTAAACAGTGTGATTCAGTAAAGAGTTTTTGGCCATAAAATAGAAACAAAGTATCCACGAGCCAAATGTCAGGACATATTCAGTCAGCAGGGACGGTGTTTTGACATCCACTGATGTCAAAAGGGAGGGACAATCAAACACACGATGCGGCATCATTTCATATTAGATTAAAACAGCATATAATTTTAGACTCAGTTGAGAGTTACTTGCGCCATTTAGTTTCCTAGGTAACGAGAAGGGTATATTTAGAAAGCACTAAACTGAGACAGAAGAGAAAAAAAAGTGTTAATAATCTTGACGGAGCAATTACAATTAGTCAAAGTCAAATAGTAAAGATCAAAACACCTCATCTGCTTACAGTTGAAGGTGAGAGAATGCTCAAGAACAACCACCCATCTCAGTCAGCACCACTTCTGACACTTGCGTCATTCAGTATTTTGTGGCGTTACTGATTCGTGTGGTACAGTAGAGGTCTCACTCAGCCAGGGAGGTTCAGGGAAAATACAGACGTCAGCAAGAGAAGGTGGGGTTTATTTTTTTTGTTTGTTTGTTTTATATGTTGAGCTACTTAGCTACGGTGACTGTTTAACATGCTGTCAAACATCAGCAGTGTAAGAAAATATATGCTGGATTAAAAAAAAAAAAATCACCAAACACGAGCCTTTCTTCACTTCTAACACAGCATGGGATCATTACAGCACTGCTGAAATGAAAAGAAATTGTGACCACAAAAGCTGATCAGTAAGGACAGCAAATACAAAAAAAGACAATAACATTTGGGTGGTATAAACCTCATAAATGGCCAGCTTCATTCAAGTCTGTGCTCACTGTTTCATCTTCTATGTTAAGTAAATCGAGTTTGTGTGTAATTAAACGTGCTGTTTATGTGCAAATGCCACTGTTGTGGCTCCTGTTTTAGGCCTGCACTAAGAAGTATCATTTCATCTTATCTATGTAAAACTTCAAGGTGAACCCTGGGGTTTTTGTATGACTTATTATACTACAGACCTAACATGCAGAAAGCAGATTCAGGTATGAAATCACCACCTCCTGACCAATAACATCTCTAGAATATGGCATCAACATTCATGGAAGGTTTCATAGTCTTTTCTGCTTCTGATGAGCATGGTTGATGCAAAACTTGTGCATAGGTTCTTTTTAAATTTACAATTTATATTTGCATTTAAAGTTATGAAAAGGATTTGTTAAACGTGTTTCTGGTTGTTACAGTAAAAATCTTTTAGTTTTTTGTCTGATTTTTGATCAATTGTGTTAATACAGTATGTCAAAATGGAAATATAACAGTAAATTCAGACATGTGAGGTTGTCCTGAAAAGAATGATAGCAAACAAGGCTATAGTTTTTAAAGGTGAAATGTATAATTAAAATCGAAAGTAGTCAAAAATATCCAATCAGACCCTGGACCCAGAGGGTTAAACATTTAACTCTTTTAAGCAAGTAATACAATAGTTACTTTTCCTAGTAATTAGTTACTTTTACTATATTGTAACTCAGTTACTAGACATAGCTAGCGGCTGTTTGATGCCCCTGCACCTACTGTTTCTGTGATCCTAAACTTTTGATCAGCTGTAAAACAGCCTGTTTCAGTTAAGGAATTGTTTTCAATAAATTGCATGCTCGAAAAACTGTTTTTTCTCATTCCAATTTCTTCTTGTTTCATGTTGAAGCTTCACTTGGAATCTTGTTAAGATCCAACTATGCAAAATATGGGTTTTTTGCCATTTTTCAAGTGGTCTTAAACTTTTGATCGGGACTGTATTAGCGATTGGATTAGCTTTGGGATTAACTACTGGGTTAGCTATTGGATTAGCTATTTCCGAAATCCAGGAGCAATGCAAACCCATCATCACTGAGGCAGTCTCTCCTACCTGAAGTCCAGGTGTTGGTTTTTCTCTGTCTGGGTCCACAAAGTTGACTCAGAGCTGTAAAACACCATCCATGACTGTGGTAGTGAACAGGTGTGGGTGTGTCCTCATTGCCCAGAGGAGTCCAAATTGTCATTAAACAGACTTACAGACACACAAAAACAACCAGACTATCAGCAGTGATATAACTTCTTTAAGACCTCTGTCAAAATTATTTCCACATCATTTACACTATATATCACAGAATTCAGGGCCTTGATAAGCACAGAGCATACAAAGTACTAAATGGAATCAATTTCAGCCTTTGTTTTTCATTATTTATATTTTTATTAAAAATTATATCTCATTATCTGTATCTTTACCACACATTTGCCACACAGGTGTAAATAATGTAGGTGCAGTGAATGCTTAAATTGCACTAATAAAAATGTAGTGGATATTCAATGCAAAGATTTAGCATGCTGCGTTAGAGGCTGTGAATTGATAAATTCATCATACATCTAAATTTTGGGTATTAATTTTCAAATTGCATTAATAAAGACAGCCATTATGTAAAATATAAAACTACACATTGTACTTGATCATCCATGTCCAGTTGAGAATAAATCTGTGCACTTAAATAAAATATAAAAAAAGAACTCAAATCAGTAGTGCGATCTCCAGTCTTAGCAGAGAGCAGTGGTATAAGAAATGTGAGAACTGACAGCTATTATTTTAATCACCCTGTCCCAGGTTTTTTAACTCTATCAGAAAGTAATGTGGTGACATCCTGACTGATGTGCTTACAGGTTGCAGCCATTGCTCTAACACTGTATACATTTAATAAGGCTCAGTACTGGTTCTAAAAGTCTGAACTGCTTCAAGCTTCATTTGTGAAGACAAAAAAAATTACATAGCTAGCTTGTACTGTTGGCACGTAATATTTTCATAAGCTAAAATGGTCTCAAATTAATGGGCTACAGCGCTACATGTGCTGATTAGCATTAGCTATGTTAGCACTTTACCTTCAAAAGGTGGTCAGGCCATAAATGTCAACCCTCCCGATTTTTCCAGGAGAATCCCAAATTTCAGTGCCCCTTCCAAAATTTCTCCTGGAGCCACCACTGTCCCGAATTTCTCTTGATTTCCACCCGGACAACAAAATTGCTAAACCATCCTTAACTGGGCTGCCGTTTTTGCCGGACAATGATAACGGTGACACCTCGAAGTTAAGTGCATGAATCAGAATAAAAGAAGAGGAAGCAGAACAGAAATGGCAATGACCAGTAAGAGAAGGTAATACGTGTAAGTTCTAAAATGATTAGAAAAAAATAATTCGATTTTGTCCAGAACAGCTTGAAGGAAAAGGGGTATGCTGCCTGCAAATTTCGTAGATCAGAGTTCTCCATTCAACACAGTGGTCGATCGCATATAATAAAGCACAAAGGGTCAGAGAAGCATAAGGCTGTGGCAACGCAGCACCGATCACAGCCCAATATTTTGGGCCATCTTGCCAAAGGGAGACCTGAGGTTGTTATTTATGCTGAGATTAAGATGGCTATGCTGATAGCTACAAGTAACATCCTATTCACATTTGCGGATGTTTTCATCTTTCATCTTCATGTTTTCGCACGCTGCGTTACTAAACTATGATTTTGTTTGTGAGAGTGTCCCATGACAATGATGCACAAGTGTGTGATGTCTGTGGTAACAGACCTCAGATGGCCCCACTCCTGCTAAACAGGTGAAATTAGACTAAGAGCGACAGGACTTTTGATTTTATTTATTTTTTGCTGTGTTCTACTTGCATCTATTTGAAAGAGTAAGTGTAAACAAAAAATATTTTATTTTATATGCTGGAATATGCAGAAAATAGGTTTAAATCTTAAAAAAATTTCTTCCAGTAAAAGAATGTTACATATAGTTTAATTTTTGCTTGATGTAATGTGCATAAAGTTAAAAGATTAAAACTAATAAAACAAGTTTTGAAAAGAGACTTTTTCATTTAATTCAATTTTATATGATGAAAAAAAATAGAATTGGGCTGAAAGATTGATTGTTTTATTACATATTCAGTGTGGCAATCAGGCTGACTGGTTAACACTGGCAGGGTAAGTGAAGCAGATAACAGAAAGATATCCTGGGTATACTGAACTTTCTTGGTAGTACATGACTCAGGTAAGGCAGACCAAGGCAACGACAGTTTTGCTCCACATGGTTTACATAGAGACTTATTTTCCTTGACATCAAATGCGAAATAGCTCCATATGACTTCTCTTCCTCACCAGTGTTGACGTTTTCTAACATTTTCATGAGAAACAGAGAGCATGGATGATAGCTTTCCTATTTACCAAAAAAAATCTCATCTTACTTCACAAGATAACTTCTGATTAGATAATTTCCCCATCCTCCATTTCTATTCATTCACCAAAGTGTTAATACATTTCATCACAGTTTTTGTCCCTGTGCATTAGTTTTTCTTTAGTTATTATCTTGTTTTTGTCTGAAAAAAAAGGTTGATAACAACTAGGTCTATGAAATCAACACGTGTTAACATTTGTTCTGTTTAATTCAAAAGTTTATCTGTAAATGATTTTTTTTTGTTATTTACAAAGCAGAAAGGAACCAGTACAATGACCTCATGTCTAAAGTCCACTTATTAGCTTACAGTAACACACTGATTTCTGCTGAGCTCCTTTGTTACAAAACTAGACCAAATCTACTGAGATTTAACCCTGAGTCTCTGTAAATGTTTAATTATGTTTATTGTAAAAAGTTCCAACTTTTTTTTGATAACTTCTGTCATCTTATATTTAATGACCAATAGTTATCGTCTGAGTGCTGCCCTGAGTTTGGAGGAGCGTCCTCGAGGATTTTCCCTAACGGCGTCTTTTTCAGGGGTGATCACTTTTCTTCGCAGAGGAAGCCAATAGACACTTCCGTCTTTTTTTTCATGCACTGGGTTTTCCTTCTTGGTGCCTTGCTTCCTCTGGCTGAAGTGATCCAGATTAGACAAGTCATCTCCCCGCAGGAAACGTTTGACCAGTCTATCTTCTAGCGAATGAAAGGTGATAACACAGAGACGTCCACTGGGCTTTAGCAATGTCTGCGCAGCACGCAGGCCAGAGTGAAGTTCATTCAGCTCATCATTCACAAAGATACGCAAAGCCTGGAAAGTCTTTGTGGCCACGTGTGCAGGCCTGTTGAGCCGATCTTTACGTGCATAGATGACCGCAGGAGGAAACGATCCTGGAAACAAGAATTAGTCAGAGTTAGTTTTACAAGTTTAATGGTCCAATAATGATTTATTATTACATTTTAATTCCAAATAAAAACAGAACAAATGAAACTAAAAGCTCTACTAACTTGATGACAACTTAAAGGTAGAGTTACACTTTTATTCAGTCACACATTTCAGATATTTTTATGCAGCTGAGTCAGCACTTTTAGGAAATAGTTCTGAAAGTTTATAACTATAAATGTTAAAAAAATAAATAATAAATATAATGACCAGTGGTGACCTTCAGAGCCATGCAAAGGTGGAAAAAATTGCACTTCCTCTAGGACCCACTTGAGGCTACTTACAGGAGAGAGTCAGTCCCTGGAAACTTCCATGTTAAAGTGCCTTATTTTACTCCATAAAAAAAATCATATTGCCACAGATATTTAGAAAATATATATTATGGTCGTTATGGTAATTTTTAGAAATGTAAAAACTGGTGGAGTGAATGATTTCTTATGTCTGGATAATTAAGTTGGGGTGAGTACACGTTGACTGACCAGTCTCCTGACACAGGTAGCTGTAATGTGCGCTAGGCCTTTATATACTACTTGAGTAATTAAACTGGACCTCTTCTTCTTCTTTATTTTATTACCCAACTAATAATATGGCTTGCTGTGTGGTACAAAGATTTATGTTTCAGTTATGGGGATGAAATTCTAGTATTTTATTTGTTCACTACTAAGCACTAAAAAAAAAAACATGTCTTTGTGTGGCACCAATACAGTATATGAATGCAGTTACTGACCAACCTAACATTAGCTGATAATTTGGCAGTACCTGTCAACAATCTGCACTGACCAAACTGGAAAATTTGTGAATAGTGTTAAACAGACAAGCGAAAAGGTGCTTGGGGCAGTCAGTGCTACCTAACAGCCTCCACGTAGATGTACATGTGGTAGGAGTTTGAAAATTATAGGTGATTTTTAGATAAGTTAACCTCTGAACTTGAGATCAGATTCAAACTTGTCAAAGATGAAGATACATGTATGAATTCAATTTGAAATTCTTAGGTGACGTCTTTCTTTATTTATTGTGTTTTTAAGATTTCCAGAAAACTTAAACTCTGACCTTGACCTTGAGGCTGAGGTCACATAGGCAAGTTCACACTGCAGGTCTTAATGCTCAATTCCAATTTTTTGATCAAATCAGATTTTTTTTCTGTGTGGTTGTTCACACTACAAATAAAATGTGACAGCAAACGCGCTCTAGTGTGAACGTTTACGGCCCTCTAAGCGACCCGCATGCCCAAATGAAGACATTACACACAACGCACTCTGTTTACAGAAGTAAAAATGGCGAACACAGGCCAGTTACAATACGACCCTAAAAGTTTAGCTTGAATAGAATTGTCTCCCCATGTGCTAATCAAGTCCAAAACTTCAGTTTCTGTCCATTGACTCGCTCCGTCTCGTTTCCGCTGCCATGCTTTCTCGTTTGTCTTCTCCAGCGCTGATAATTGGCGTCTGTCTTGTGTCAGTGACGTAAAACATCGGATATGTATCAGATTCAGTACCAAATACGAAACTGACCCAGATCGGATTTGATAATATCAGATTTGTGCTGTTTACACTGTTATACCATGATCGGATATGGATCGGATAGGGTCAAAAAAATCGTATTTGATGCGCTTTCGCCTGCAGTGTGAACATAGCCTAAGATTCAAACTCATCTGAGATTTTTAGCAGCTGCACTGATGGCATGAATTTGAAAATCCTACATTGCCTCGTTCTCGAGTTATCGCATTCACAAACTTGAGTTTCCACTTGCCCGATTTGCCAGGTGGGTTTAGTATAATACTCCATCTTCCTTTTACGGCTAAGGGGTAAAAGCAATAAGTAAAGCATCAGTCACATAGTCTAGAGAGCCCCTAATGAAGAAACCTTTCCCCAACTGGTCAGAGAATGGTTGCTGGTTGTTGCTGGTTTGGTGCCTGTTGCGGGGGTGTGGTCTCTGGCTCCGCTGGAGTGGAGGGGTGGTGCAGCAGACTCAAGGGGCAGTGCCAGGGTGGCTGGCAGGGCAGTTTCCGCCATTCAGTAATCAGATTCTCCCTTTTCCAGGGACGCGGAGGCACATGACAGCAGCTGCATGTGGCGTGGAGAAGCAGCTGAAAAGCTGACCTCCCCACGTTAGAAAAAGGAAAAAACGTATCGCGGCAGTTGTATGGCGGCCGGGGACCACCCGAGCCATCGGAGGGCGCAGATGCTCTCACTAATTGTGCTGGAGCAGTTTGTGGAGGTGCTGCCCAGAGAGACAGAACAGTGGGTCCGCTGTCACCGGCCGTGAGCATGGAAGCGGTGGTCACCCTGGCTGAAGATCACCTGTCTGCGCCGAGCAATGGGGGTGAGGTCCGCAGCCAATTGGTCTGCAGGCTCCTGCTGGTACCTGCCCCGAGGAGGAGGCCCCCTGGCCAAGGCCCCAAGGAGCGACGTGCACTGCCGAGCCAGGGGGGGTGGAAGAGACACCGGAGGCAGAGGGCTGGAAGTGTAGGCAGTCAGGTATGTGTTCCGCGTTGCCGGCACCCACCCCTGGGCCCGGAGGAACATACCGCATTCCGGTAAGGTGTCAAGGGGTTTACGCCAGGCTTTGGTGGACAAGGGCTGTACGGAACCCTTTGTGCACGAAGTTAATAACCTGCTGAGGCAGTATGTGGGGATGCAATCATGACCTGTAGTATGTCTGTGAAGGTTCTCAGTCATCCAGGTCATCGTAGTCTAAGGAGCTGTAAGGAAAAGGCGTCTGGACTTCTTTAGGTTGCTTGAAGACGTTTCACCTCTCATCCGAGAATCTTCTTCAGTTCTAGGGTCAAATGGTGGAGAGTCCCATTGTACGGTTTTTTACCAAGCTGATTATCTTTAACCACTAACTTAGCAAAATCCCACCGTCGGGGAGCGTTACAACTGATGTGACTGTGTCTTACTCAGGCTCAGACACCCAATTACTGATTTTCCGAGTTTTATTTTCATGAATACAAACTACAGCACAGTACAGTAATCAGAACTCTACCAGTAAGGCGTTTAAGAAGTCCAACCCGTCAGAGCGGAGAGCTTATGTGGAAAAGGCGAAGGCTTGTCCCAAGTGCCTAGAGGTCCATGAGAATGACAAGAAGTGCTGCAAAGACTTCCTGTGTAGCAAAGAGGAATGCAGGAGGGGCGATGCCCCGTCGGACCACCATTTCTACCTGTGCCCTAAACCCTCGACTAAGACGGAGGCGACTAAGCAAGGAACCAAGGGGGTTAAGAAGAGAGGAACCCGTGGGCCGACAGAAGAACAAGAGGCATTGTTCGCCGGTTTGGGTCTGACCCCGGAGCAGTTGGAGGCTGTCCGGAAGGCCTACACGAACAAAGCAACCTCAACGAACATGAGTGGTCGAAAGCAACTCCCGGTCCTCATGATGATGTTGGACGTCACTACCAAGGACAGAATGACCGGCCTCTTGATGTGCCATGGCCGGATCCAATCGATTGAGGAAGAGAGGGCTGGGGTCCCGCTGATCCCCTACAAGAGTCGGCTAGGCCTTCTTCTCGCTGAAGAAGCCCATCGTACCAACCATGAAGGTCTGTCTGCCACCCTTCTCCGGATGAGGAAAAAGGGCTGGGTGGCGCAAGGCTCCAGAATCGTACGGAAAGTGATCGATTCCTGTA
>VUQR01029630.1:0-29150 GCA_015108515.1 Hemichromis elongatus
ACACATATACTGTGTGTGTGTGTGTGTGTGTGTGTGTGTGTGTGTGTGTGTGTAGGTGTGTGTGCGCACGCGTGTATGGTAAAAGTGATTTGTCACTTTTTCATTTAGGTTTTGAATTCAGTGTTTGGTCTTTTTGTTATCTTAAAAAACAAAATGAGGGTTTGATATTCAGCACATGTTCAGAGTAACACATTCATATTAACAACCCAAAATTTTACCTCAACCTGAAATGAAAGAAAATGCACTAAACAAATGTACCTGTCACCATGGCAACTAGAAATACTAATGTTAATGGCAGAGCTGACAAAATTATATCAACTCTCCAATGCAATAAAGAAGTGTGTCCAGTCTTAGATATTCACCACTCTGTCGATAGTTTATGCCTCGTGTCTGCAGAAGACATTGTGTGATCCATGAGCAGAAAACTTCAAGATAAAACAGTGATGAAATGTCCATTTAAACCAGGCACAAGTTTGTCATTAATTATCCCCTTAAGCTTAAAATCTGCTACCATCATGCCAGGAATAAAATACTCCTGATGATTTCTGTCCTGTTGCATTCATCCCTATCATTGCAAAATGCTTTGAAAGACTGTTTGTATTACACCTGAAATCCCTTTTCCTATTGCTTAGACCCCATAGGTTTGCCTATTGCACCAACAGAACAAAAGAAAGTTCGTCTCCAGTCACTTCACTCTACCTGTCACGGTTCTGGGTCATTTTGACATAGCATTTTGAGTTCTCACGTTTTTGTTTGATTTTGCATTATGGATTGTATTCTTATTCTTCTGTTATGTTTTGTTGATCATTATTATAACTCTATGTTTCAGTTTATTTTGGTTTTGTTCTCAGGTTTTGTGTTCTCATGTTTACTGTAGGTTTAGTTCAGTGCCTAGGTTGCGTCTTTGCGTTATTGTTTCTTATTTCCTGTTTTATTGCGAAGGTCCGTGTCTCGCGTGAGTGTATTGGGTTTTGCTTCCCCTGTCTCATCTTGTCAGTTACTTCCAGCTGTGTTCCCCACCTGTTTGTAATCTCCCTGTGTTCTTCTGTGTGTATTTAAGTCGTGTCTTCTCTTGTGCTGGTTGCTGGTCTGTCTGTGAATCAACTCTGTATTCTCCGTGTGTTTTCCCTGCCGTCCACCTTCATATGCCTCCACTCACCTTTGTTTGTGTTCATGATTAGTAGTTTAGTTTTTCCCAGTTCAGCTTATCTTTTGTTTTGTTTGCCATTTTCTCCGTGTGTTTTATTTTCTCAATAGACCTCCTTCGCACCTCCATGAGTGCCTGCACTTGGATCCTCCTTTATTTTCTCCACACGGCTCATCCCATTCGCTGTGACACTACTGTTATCCATTTGAGCTTTGCGACATGGTGTGTTTGCTTCCTTTGTCCCGTCTGATGTGATTTGATTCACTTGTGTCTTGTTCACCCCAGCTGTTTCCACTTCCGTGTGCAGTATCCTCTCACTCACCCGTTGCTCTTTAACAGAGCGTCTGTTCATCTATCCTTTGTGTTGACTGATGCAGAATTACAGTGACCGTCCCAAGTTTTCAGTTTTCCTTTTTATTCTGTGTTTGTTTGTTGTTGTTTTTTGTTTTTGTATTCTGGTCACCAGCCTCAATAACACACCCCCTGTGTTACTCCCCCTGCCTGAGAGTCTGCTTTTGCATCCTCACATACAACATATGGCATCAATCTGTAACTTGAATCTAGTTAAGGTTAGCCAGCTTCTCCTGTTCCCTTCCCACCTTGAATAATAGGGTCCCACAAGGATGGTGGCTGAGCTCTCTTGTCTACTCGCTCTTCCCCTACAATTGCACTATTATTTATGGCATCATTGTTAAGTTCAGATGGCACAGGAATATGACTGATGAGGGAGACAACAAGACTGATTACAGGAATGAGGTTCAGCATGTAGTTGAGAAGTAGATAAAGGTGATCACTACCCTTGCTCACATCCATATCTACATCAGTGCTTATAAAGTAGAAAGTGTATAAATCTTTCTTGGCATCCACATCTCCAGTGATTTTCCCTGCCTTCTGAACTCCCCTATTCTGATCGAAAAGGCACATCAGTGTCTTTACTTCCTGGGGAGCTTTAAGCTCATCTGTCTCCTAGGATACTAATGGACCTCTACTGCTGTTCTAACAAGAGCTTTCTCACCAGCTACATCTCAGTGTAGTGTAGCAATTGCACTGCTTTTGATTTAAAAAATAAAAAAAAAACAAAAAGCACTGTAGCAGGTGGTGAAAACTGCCCAGAAGATCACTGGCATCCATTTGCCCACCATTGAGAACATTTATCAAAAAAACTTTGCTTCGCAGTGCAAAAAGCATTATCAAGGATGTCTCCCATTTTAATTGTCTTCCATCTGATGAGCTCTACGGGAGCTTCCGCTCCAGCACCAGCGGGCTCGAGAAGAGGTTCTTTGCTGAGACTGGGACCCTGCTGAACTCTGTTATTGACCAGGGCTTTTTCTGCACTTGCTGGGTGAACCTCTGAGGTTTTTCTGCCCTCTGATGAAATCAAATGCACATCCAACTGCAAATACTGTAGTAACAGTGTACATAAAAGAGCCTATATAGATAGATCAATTTTTCCCCGTGGGAAAATTTGCATGTAGTGGAAGTCAACTGACATTTCCCACATAAAAACAATCACATCAAATATATAAATATAAACACATACATACATGTATACTGTAAGTTATAGTATTACCCATGTTGCAGCACTTTAATTTCATATATCAGTGCTTTAATTCTACTATATGTACGTGTTCTTTCTTTTGCACTTGTTTCTTTGCTAACTACATTAAATTGGCTTTCTATCAGTGCATTGCACAGTGACAATAAAGCATGGATCTAGTCTAATCTGCTCTAATGATTGGGCATGTGATGTAGTGACAAATCATCTAATTACACCACATATTTTTTACTTGTTGCCTTTCTTTAAGTGTTGAACAAGATTACACAGTAAAACATAATAAAAAGTAGCACTGTGCCAGTTACAGAAACTAGGCTTGACAGTCATTACAGCTATTTTGTAAATTACTTCGTTTAAATTTTCTGAATGATACCTTTGTAAATTGTCAAGAAGTAAGACTGCAGCAGCAACCTTAACATAAACTCATATACACATACAGACACACACATGCACACTTTTTATGCAGTTGTCCAATCTCAAGCGAAGACCATAAATAATATATTTGAGTCCTTGCTAGCAAGCCCCGTAATGTGACAGACAGGCAAGAAGAGCAGTGAAATCTTGAGATTTAGTTTGTGCTTGGTGACAGTGTGCCATAGCCTTCTTGACGTGACCACCGGGGCCTAATGGAAGGAGCATCACAGGAGGCATCATGGTCTGCGGGATGGTGGCAAGTGGTGGGCTGAAGAGCCTGGGGAGGATAGATAGGACCGTAATGAGGTTCTCTGCCTAAAGGCACAGGGGCTGAGAATAAAATGCAGTATGAACCCATACAAGAGGTGAAGTGCCACTTATTGAGAGAGAAGGTTTATTATTCCCCAAAACAGTGAACATTTAAAACATCAGACCTTCAAGCAGAAATGATTGTATAAACACGTAAGACTCAAGACTTGTAATTGAGGTTTAAACTGCACAAAAACAGATAAGGAGCTTTGATAACAAATATTGAATTCAAATAATGCACACTTACAGGCAACGTCTAAAAAGCATGTGGCTCATAGAGCTGAAAAAATCCATCTGATCCCTATGTGAGAGCTCAAAAGCTCCTTGCTATGTAATTGTAATTGTAATCTGTTTACTGAAGTACGGAAGCCCAGTGTAGCAGGTTACCAAGGAGCCATAATACAAAAAACACACATATACACATTCACTCACCCACACAGAATATACCACACACACACACACCCACACACACACACACACACATACACACACCCCGTGTCTGTGATCACTGCATTGACCCACAGTATGCAACAGGCAGCTTGTGTAATTAGGCTCACTTGGAAACCAAAAGCAGAGCAACTAATTCACAGAAATAAAACTCTGCAATGCCTGCCGAAAAAAGCATCCACCCTCTCTGGGCTTGATTTTGTGAATCTCAGTGGATATGATTAGTCTTCATCATAACTTAGTCTTTTATAACTTTGACTGCCAGGAGGGGAAATGTCAAAGTAAAAAAATATCTACCATTTACATGTATATTAAAAAACTAAGTATAGATGTTCTTGGTAATATAACTTGAATGATATAAAAGAAAAAATCTAGCCTAACAAGAAAACCTGATCATTTAAATCACTTTTACACATGCAAAGTTCAGCATACCTTTAAGCATTCAGCAGGTCGCAAATAGGCGTTGATGTCCTGTGTCATTGGAAACAACACAAACAATGGGAGAGATCGCTCAAACGGTGGCTTTGGAACAACACTGAGATATGTATATTTATCTATATACAGATAGATATAGATTATGTCGTTTTTCACACCTTTGCACGTCAAGTACCGCGCATGCGTGAAATGTTAGACGAGACGACCTGCATAATTTCCATGTGTTGTTTATTTACTTTCCGGCTCTTTAAAACGAGCGGTGAAATGGCGAGACAAAGCACCGAATGTGTCAAATGGAATGATAATGAGGTGGAGTTGTTGCTCCGAGTCACAAATGAGTACATATTAATCTTCAACACGGCCACTAAAAACTTATTGACTGAAACTAAACTGAAACTGAGCAAACAAAACAACTGCGGTACGATGCCTTCCTCTCCTCATGTGTCAATTAGAATCAGCTGTGCTTTCTTCTTTTAAGTCATTCCATAATTTAACTCCTACTATTAAACCTATTGACATCCTTTTCAAGGTTGTTCTTACTGTTTGTATTTTTAAATTCCACTTCTCTGTAAAATTATACCTCCCTTCTCTTTCTACGAACCATTTACTTATTTCTATTGGGAGAATTCATTTCCTTGCCTTATATATCATTTGCACTATTTTAAACTTCACTATCATGAAGTTTCATTATCATGTTCAAAAACAACTTTGATTTAAGCTTTGTGACATGATGTGTTATCCTGTTGGAAACCAGCATCAGAAAATACAATGTGGTCACAAAAGGATGGATGTGGTCAGCAGCAATGGTCAGCTAAGCTGTAGCATTTAAATTATACTTACTTGGTACTAAATAGCTCTGAATTTGTCACGAAAACATCCTCTAAACATCAGCAATAGCCTAAACATAATCGGTCTGTGCTTTTATGATGTTTACACCAAAATCTGACCCTACCTTTAAAATGTCAGAGCATAAATTGAGACTCTTCAAACCAGGCGGTGTTTTTCAGTTATTGTTCAGTTTTGGTGAGCGATAGTGAACTGTAACTTCAGCTAAAAGGAGTGGATTTGATGCTGCAATGTATCTCCTCTTTAGAGATGCTCTTCTGCGTACCTTGGTTGTAACAAGTGGTTATTTGAGTTACTGTCAGCTTACAGCAGCCTGGCCATTCTCCTCTGACATTCAGGCATTTTCTCCCAGAGAACTGTCACTCACTGGATGCTTTTTCTGTTTTAGACCATTCTCTGTAAACCCCGGGGATGATTATGTGAGAAAATCTCAGTAGATCAGCAGTTTCTGATATACTCAGACCAGCCTGTCTGGTACCAGGAAACATAACCTATTCAAAATCACTTTCTTCCCCATTTTGATGCTCAGTTTGAACATCAGCAGGTCATCTTGACTGTGTCTACATGCATATATGCACTGAGTTGCTGCCAATTGATTAGCTGATTAGTTATTTATGGTAAAGAGCAGTTGAACTGTTGTACCTCTGTTGTACCTATTAAAGTATACAGTCAGTGTACTGCTTACAAAGATGTAAAAAAATACATCCATCCATTCACTTCCGCTTATC
This sequence comes from Hemichromis elongatus, assembly GCA_015108515.1. Lineage (NCBI taxonomy): Eukaryota > Metazoa > Chordata > Actinopteri > Cichliformes > Cichlidae > Hemichromis > Hemichromis elongatus. Next base: position 5,882 of record VUQR01029630.1, read on the forward strand.
CTTTTTCAGGGTCACGGGGAGCGCTGGAGCCTATCCCAGCTGTCATAGGGCGAGAGGCGGGGTACACCCTGGACAGGTCGCCAGTCTGTCACAGGGCTAACACACAGGGAGAAACAACCATTCACACCTATGGGCAATTTGGATTGATCAATAAACCTATCCCCACAAAGTGCATGTCTTTGGACTGTGGGAGGAAGCCGGAGTACCCGGAGAGAACCCACGCAAACACGGGGAGAACATGCAAACTCCACACAGAAAGACCCCGGCCTGATGGTGGAATTGAACTCAGGACCTTCTTGCTGTGCAGCAGCAGTGCCAACCACCTCACCACCGTGCTGCCCATAAAAAAATACAGTTACTATAAAACTTTCATGTCACAAAAGCAGTATTTTCTTAAAAAGTAATAATTTTTTTTTAGGTTGATAGAGAACAGTAGCGAACACACAATATAAGCAAGAATAATACAAATGCAAATAATAAAATGTATTGAAAGTAAACAAATACAGTATTGCATAAGCTTTTTTAACTTGAAATTAAGCAAAAGACCTAGTTGACCTGATTTCCTCAGGCAGATTATTCCAGAGCTTTGAGGCTTTGGCTGCAAAAGTTTCCACTTGAAGTTTTCAGTCAGGCCTCTGGAAAACATGAGACATCGGTCCTAGGATCTTTAGGAAACATAATCGTGTAAAGCAGTAAGAATATATCTCTAGCCTGAACTTTGGTTCAGTTAGGTTTTCAGTTTCATTATCTTGGTACAATGAGGTGAAAGTTTTTAAAATATGTGTTTAGATATGAAGGGTCATCACTTTAATTTGTCCCCTGTTTGCAGAACCTGAGTGTGATACAGCAGCTTGCTTCCATCTCCCTACAGGTGATGTTTAGCATTATTTGAAATATCAGTGATATAGCCATTATTGCACATTTTATTAGTACACTCAAGCCAACAATGCATGTTTAATAGATAGTTACAATGTGAAAACTTTTATTATTATGGTTGACGACACTAATTAACACATAGTTGTACATTCCTGCATTCCAGCTCTCCTTCCCTTCTCGACTCTCCCCACTCCCTGTCAGTCGAGGGGGCCTTTACACTCCCATTTCATCGCCAGCTCTGTAATTAAAACGCTGTAATCTAGGTGGATCGTCTCTATTTTTAACACCCCCCACCACCAACCCACCCCTTGTCACTGTGTGGGTAAAGTGACACAAAGGAAGGCATCAAGCAGTGAAAGAGAAGGAGGAGGAGATGGTAGGGAGATAGGCGAACAGCAGCAGGTGATGTACAACATAGTGAGAGATGAGAAAACTAATAAACTATGTTTAGTTAGCAAAATGGCCTGAAGATAATTCTTATTGCATTATCCTGTGGAGCCCTGTGATTCACATTAACTACTCGAAATGATCATTTTTTAACAGAAATAAATGAGATGAGGTGTACAAATACTAGCAATTATTCATCGCCCCATTATTATAATTAAAACACCAACAGCATAAAGGGATGAGCATTACATTGATATGATCTTTTTAAAACTGTGTTACTGTGACAATGTCAAAATTAATGACAGTAAGAAAACAGTCAATGTTGAATATCTCTTGTGGCATGATGAAGGGAATAAATGACAGGATACAGAGGCAGGTTAAAAATTAAGAAATGATAAACTCGACTGGCTGGTGCAAAAGTCCAAAAAAGTTCAAAAGTTAATACAGTTGACATAGGGGATACAACAGACAATTTAATAAAGGAAAACACACAAGCATTTTTGTTGACTGATTTTGAACGAAAGTGTTTGAAGCAACCAAACACTTTCCTTCAAAAATCCCTTTATGCTTCAAAAATTTTACTTTGAAGGGTTTTACTTTTAAAGTAAAACGGGAAGTAACTGAGACATTAGGACTGTGGCCAAATGTGATAGGAGAGTAACAACAGGGGACGCGAGAATAACAAAGGCGGGGGAAACTGAAAACATAAAGAAGCACAATGAGAACTTAACAGTATAAGAAAAATAGTGAGTTGTAAATAAATTGCCAGTTCAGGCTGCTTTATTTGTACACAGTTGACCTAGTCTGCAGTAGGTGATTCATCCATTCCCACATGCACATATTTCAAAACACATATGGGCAGCAGAAAACAGATAGTGATTGATATTTATTTTCCAATTTTGTGTATTTAGCTACTGTAACTACAAAAAAACCTTTATCACCTTTGTAACCACTGCTGGTTGTACATTAACTTCTTTTGACAAGCTGTATCCTGTTGTTCTGCAAAGACCATCTGCTGTATGTATATGGATATGGATACTATGTGCAAAACCAGTCTAGTCATTCTCCTCTGACACCAACGAGGCATTGTTTTACCCAGAGAACTACCGCTTTTTGGACATATGTATATTTTTCTTTTTAGACCATTCTCTTTAAACTCTTGAGAAGGTTGTACATCCCAGTGGTGCACCTAAAAAGACTGAGTTGGTGCCATGTGATTAGCTCATTAGATATTTGCATTAAAAAGCAGTTGAACAGGTGTACCCAAAAAAGTGGCAGGTGAGTGGCAGGTATGTCAAATATGAATCAGGCCGTACAGCTTTCTGACCCTAATTCCCTATAGGCGCCAGGCTGCTGAGATATGTTTAAATTATTTGCACCTCTCAGTAATATTTAATCATGTTCATGCGCTCACACTCACAGGAATGGTCATCAGTGTTTGTTAAAGGGTTAGCTCATTCTATTAGCGATCATTTATTCATACCCCAGGGGTTGTTGGAGAAGGCCATGCATGGAGACACCCAGCAGTTCCCTCTGCTTCAAAGCTAACAGCATTAACCACATTAGCTGGATGCTCGGTTAAACGCATTAAAAACAAATACCATCACTATTGCTTGGAACTTATTGCATTTGTTTTGTTTGTTTGTTTTTTTTATTATCCCATTAGTGCGCTGGTGCTCACTGGAGTTGTTGCCCCCGTAGTTCATCAGATGATGACAGAAAGATGATTTGAAGTTAAAGTGCTTATCATTAGCCTATAAATCTGACTCACTTTCAACCCTTCTCACATTTACACACACAGAAACTCCCCACTTTTGCCCCTCACCCCCTGTGGCATCAGCTCAAGAACATGGCCATTACCTTCCCCGGTTCCTATGGCAACACCACCCTGCAGCCGTTATGTGGAGGTAGTAGTAGTGTGTGTATGTGTGTGTATATGCACAGTCACATGTGGCTGTAGGTGCGTGAGCATGTTCGCGGTGGGCTAAAAGGCTAGTTTAGATGATGTCATCAAAGAGTACGGTCAGTTTTATTGAGGTTTTATGTTGCCAGCTTCCTTTCTGTCACTGCTAATCATATACCACTCACTTCTTAAAAAACAGGCAATAGATTTTTTAAGTTTTAGGGAATAAATGCTCACGTTACAATCCATTGGTAATAGGTTTGCACTGCTTTCTGATTGATCCTTGATGCTATAGGTCGTAAATCTCTGATAGGGCGAGTGCACTTTTAAAGGCATTCTGCTTTGTCACTAGGAGCCATCTGAGGTCACCTTGGCAAGTTTGACACCTTCACACTAGCATTGATCTGCAATGCTGAATAACAAAAAGAGATATATCTAGATGACAAGAGCACAAGGGTGACATGCTGGAGCTGAAACAGAGTGAAGGACAGGGCAGAGAGGGTGAATGTTATTCTCTCTTTGGTGGTCCACTGTCTGGTACAAAGAAAGGTAGAAAGAAAGCCAGAAAAGCAATGTGAGATAAGGCTTTGAATATATCTCCTCAGACTCTTCTTTTTTCTTTTCTCTCTAAGGAACAGGACTGACTGACAGACAATCCGCATTACCACCACCACCTCCTCTCCTGGCTGTGGGCAAGCTTTGTATACTGCTTACCACCACCTTGAGCTAATTAACACATCTATATGCAAACTCTGAGTTTATTAATAAGGAATAAACTAGTTTGCCACAGACACCAATTATCTTTCATTTGGCAATTTAAATGGTTGAGGGAGATGTGTCATAGGCGATGGAAAGGGTTTTAATGGTCGCGCAGTACAATGGATTTGCAGTGGAAATCAATAGGATGAAGCGCCCACTGTCCCCATGAGAGGACACAGTCATTAGAGAAAAGCATATTAAGACCATTTGCCTTAGACAGAATGAGCTCTCATCCTGTTGGATGTTTACTTTTGTTTATTGTGGGCTTGATTAGTCCCATGATGATCTTCTCCATCTAAGGCAGCCAAGCTGGTGTCTTTGTGCCTCAGCTCCCTCTCTCTTCAGTACTCCTCTCTGAATGCAGACTTAATCAAACACAACCTGTGCCAAGCTCCCTTCTTCTGTTTTGATCGGATCTCCCCTGTGCAGAGCTGTCTCATTGCTCTGACTGTATCTGTACGTGTACCCAGATGCAGATTTTGACCCAAACGCGATCTTCAACTAAACACAGAAACAGAAATGAAAGATTGCTTAGTGCAATGTATGACTCGCCATCCCTCATGAGAATTAGATTTAACCCCACTGCCGGTCGGTCTGCACAGACCCTAGTTCTACTACACTCCATTTAAAAGTTTCCTAAGGGTTACAGGTTCATTGGGTGATTTAATTTTGAATAGTTTATGATCTTCTCAATAAAAGATTAAGTACACGGGTAAATAACACGTCTCTATATAACAGTGAGTTACTAAATGAGCCTCTTTTTCTCTCAGTGCATAAAAGCTGTACCCACCTCCCAGCCTGCTAAAGATCACACCATCACTGACTTTCGGTTTGTTTCATTTTATTGCAAGCATCTGTTCCTTTTGAATATAATCAAGCTCTTTACACAAAACAGCACATGTGAGAGTTAAACCTGTGAATACTAAGCATTAATTTGCATTTTGTTTGTAACAATTCACGCTAAATGGACTAAGAATTGAATTGAGTAGTCCCGCCTTTCAAAAGTGTAAAAACCTCCTTGAGGTAAGCATTTCTATTAATATTCTGCTTTCAGAAGCACGCAAATAAAATAAGTGCCCGCAACGGTTAAGAAGAGAATAAGAAGGGGGATAATTAATTTCTTTAAAGTGTAAACCTTTTATCGTTCTCTATTTTCATTTGCAAATTACCTTTCCTTTTATGCCCCAGGGCCCCGCTTTCACTTGACTAATTCTTGAATCAAATATTGTCACCTCGTTGTTGTTCTTTATTTCCTAATTTATTCCATTATTACATGACATGATTTTTTTTGTGTGTGTTTGTCCCTGTGTGAAAATACTGGTGTTGCCAGTTTATAGAGAAAGATGAGGGGCTTTTTTTGTAAAGTACAGACTGATAAAAGCCATCAGAAAAGGAGGAGTGGACAGACCTGCTGGAGTGAGAATACACTGACATACTGACAGGTGAATTTCAGGACTGGACAAGTACAAAAAAAAAAAAGCCCAGTGAACCATAGCATCGACCAAAAACTGAAAAAAAAAAAATGCCTTCGGCTTGTATCTGACAGCACAGTGTTATCGGTTAAATTACGCTCACATCCAAGCTGAGAATATGCCACCATAGAAACACATTTCCAAGTGTGAAATGCTGTAGGTGTATCAGTTTGTGGATGGTCTGAAACCCATTAATTAACTGCTTATTTGTGTGTGTGTGTATATGTATGTGGGAAACTTTTCAAATTCATGGTGTTGTGGTTAGTGAGTGAGGCGGTTTTATTGTTTTTTGTTCATTTGCCTGCACATAATAGGTTGATTTAAAGATTCATGAATCTGAATGTAAGGACTGTTGGTCCCCTGCTGAAAGGCACATGGCACAATATGCATGGATGATGTGGAGAAAAGGCAATGAGTCTGTTTGAGAGTATATCAGCACCTTTGTGCACGGATGCCTATAAATTTACACTACATCCCTTTTTTTGTTTTTTGTTTGTTTAAATTCCACTGATTTTGATGGACACGAGAGGTCATGCAACATCTTTTGAAACGACTGCCAAGTCATACTTTTTCTATTGTGTACATGCACCTAAGGGAGGGAAAGAGAAAAAGACTGTTTACATCCACCTGTGTGAGATATGAGATATCGTTTCCATTCCTCATCTTCATTGCGTGTATTATTACTTTCTCCTTTGAATACAGCACATCCCATTAGAAACAGAATGAATGGGTCTGTGAAAGGCCACTTCATCCTTGTGGGACCTGCGTCGGCATAGAGAGCAGATCTTTTGTGTGTCTTGCCCCCTAATCAAAAATGCCGAGGGAATTAGAAATGGCTATCTACGCAACGTCGCTCGTGCTGACAAATAGATGGCAGAACAAGACACTTTCACAAAGATTTCAAAAAGATTCTCCCTCAAAGGCAGGCTTCACGTGAGAGCTATCTTTGTTATGGTTAAGTGTCGAATGCCATAGCCAGTTTAATCACCTGTATTTCTGTCATGAGTTCAGTACATCGTTCATTATTTTTTTGTGAGGTCTGTGTTGTAAAAGGTCACCAGTGATGCTTCTTGACAGTTAAATGTAGACTTCTGGAGAGATCTTGAAACGCGACAAACCCTTGCCAAAGACACAAGGGCACACATTTTGATTGGGGTGAAGGGATAACATGCTAATGTGTTGTTCCCGCACTGTTACATTAGCCTTTTAATATCCTCTTCATGCACTTGTAATAATTAACCATGCGTCAACCTTAGCTGACGCAGTCTTAGTCACAATCGTAATTATGTTTCCTTGTAAAGTTCAACCTGCAGGCCCGGTAACAGCACATGATGTTCTTCTCTAAACAATGTTCTAAAATTGTCTCAGATCATTCAGGTGATGACAAGAATCACCATAAAGATGCACAGTGACAACAGATTGTAGAAACGTGGATTTTGCTCTGTGGTAACTCTTTAACATATGCATCTGTGATAGTGGGCGACTAGTAGTGCTCATAATGTGACAATTCACAGTGGGTCTGTGGCAAGAAGGTGAGTAATTTTAATTGGCATTCAGCCAAGGCATTTATGTGAGAACATTACAGAAGATTCAAAGAAAAGGGATACACTTTGAACTGTTCATCGTTTGAACAGTACAATTACTGGCTTGAAAATAACTGCAAATGAATAGAATTTGTAAGTTCTTGTTTTCACATGCAGGCCAACTGTGGACGACTGATTAAGCATCTAAGTGACATATTACTACTTATTCGCATTATTTCTGTCACCTTCTTGTTGACTGCACAAGCGAACACCTCACATGCCATTTGTCCATGCTGTCTCATACAACCTATAGGTTGTGTTTAATGAATAACAGCATGCATTTTACTCCATAAAAAATAGCATGGATATATATTTCATTGTAAAGAGCTAAAAGATCATTTTGAATAGAGCCCACTTGTTGCTGTGGTTTCCAGAGTATAACAATCACATGGTTAATGCAATGGGAAGGTTTGAGATAGTGTTTTTTGTTTAGTTTAGTGGAATTTTTTAAATCGTAGTGTTAGTAATAAACACATGGTTCAGGTAATCAAACAGCTGGCTCCGGTGTTGCCATCAATGCACCAACATTATGCAAATTTCACTCTCCTTCAGTGTCTAAACTCACACAAGAGACTGCATGTTTTGAGTGTGTGGCTTGTTGTACAACAGTTAAGATCTAAATGATAAATAATATGCACATGTGCCTCCCTGTTTCCAGGAGACATTTATGAGAGGATAATTTTGGATTTTTTTTCAGTGTATTGACTAAATTAAAGGATTTTGAAGAAAAGCTTAATAAATGTTTCAATAGAAATTCTCTCTACTAAATGAATGCAATGAAGTCATCTGATCTCCTGTTTAGAAAGTCTGGATACACCACACACTGCAGTTACCTGTCTCAAAGAAAACATGACACTCATCCACGTGAAGTTTAATCATTTATGCTTTCATATTATTTTCTCTTAGCTACATTATCTAATGTTTGTGGTCATCTTAATCTGAACCGTTGCACTGATCAGTATCCAGATGTTTAAATACAGTTTTTTAATGTTGTGTATGAAATAGTGTGTGGAGTTGTTCTTAGCCATTAAAGTCTAATTATCTAATGTGTTTTATTAATTCATAGTGTTTGTCTGAGATGCCTTTGTCAGAGTTTGATGGACTGTTGCACACCCTGTCTTGTGTGCATGGTCAATGGACACAGGTGTGAATGCATGGGTGTGTTTGTAAGGATTCATCTACCCGAGCTCTCCTAACAAGTACTGAAAAAATAATGAGAACATCGGTTGCTTCAGAGTGGGGTACATCAGAGAGAAGGAGGAGAAGATGCAGATACACATAAGAAAGAGAAGATAAATTGATTCAAAATGCTGAGATGAATTCAGTGGAAACCTAGCATCTTTTTTCTGTTTAAAATAGAAAATGATGTATTTTGATTGAGAAAATACAGTGATGGACTACTACAGGGGAAATTATGTATTATATGAATAACAGCAGTTCTTGGATGTCTGTAGCTGTATTTCAGATATACACTGCTCCTCAAACTCCACCTACAATAAAAATTTTCTATCATGTGGTTATGGTGGGTAAAATTACCCTGTGAGTGTTTAAAGTTCCCCATACATATCACTAATATAATGCTTTTACTTTGTGAATAATCAATATTCTGATGTGATGTGAAAGGACTCAAAGGTTATTCTACAAGTCTGATAAGATTTGAGCTTACATATCTTAAAAGAAGGTCAACAAGGTTCTTCAGAAATCTGTATAGCACAGGATTAATCACAACTGAATGTTAAGGAGAAAGACTTTTTTTAAAAAGACTCCAAAATGCAATTACAAGAGAAATGCCACTGTAGCCTTTTCTTCTGAAACAAGTTCTTTTTAAAAACAACTAAATAATACAAAGTGCGTAATTAATTAACAGTTGACAAAGCTTAAGATAGTTGTTACAACTTTTTACTTGCATGCCGCAGTTTCAAGTTTTTGGTACAAAATAATTCATGCAGCATCGATGATTTCAAAGTGCAAAACAGATCCAAAGTCACTTTACAGAGCAGTTAGCGAGCATGCCAAGTAGGACCAGAATCACTCCATAAAGCTGTAACGAAGTTTGTTGAAAACCCGAAAGGCGTTTCATACTTAAATTGTACCAAACAAGAAAAGAAAAATAAACTTTGTATAGAGAATACACACATACACATCCATCACGTCCACAGAGTACACTGACAGGCGTGGAACTATAAAAAGTCACAATCATGCTTTTGGACATTTCTTTAAACCAAATAATAATATTCATTCGAAATTTACCAGAAGGAAAAAAAAAACAAATCAAAAATGAGGTAACGGCTTGTAAACATGTTTTTTTACTTTGTTCAAGTTGGCAACGATAAATTCACTCAAAATATTCAACAGATCGGCCCAGGTGTAAACAGCTGCCCTTATTTTACGCACAGACTTTACGCACAAACATTGGTCGTTGGACTACTTTCCTGTCCTCTTTTTTATCGGAAGGTCATGTTTTTGCATATCTTAGTCACAAGGACACACTTTGATAAGTACATGCAGATGTAGATCTTGATCTGCTGTTCGAAATGTGCAACAGATCCCCATACCGGTTCTCCATCTACCTCTCCATCGAGGTGAACTAGCTGAGCCCAATCATGACAGTTTCCACGTCTTTGGAGGGTCTCCGGTCCCTTACCAGAAAGTTAATCATACTTTCCGACTTGATCATCAGGTTGCACCCAAGAAAAAATACACCAAACACTACAGTGAGCGACAACACGCACAGCACTGCGATTTGCACCACACGCATCACGAAGAGTTTGCGCTCGTCTTGAAGCAGCACCAGGGACCCTCCGCCGTCGCCGGTCACCACGCTGTCGGTTGCGTTGCCGGAGTATGTTGCCAGGGTCCCGGCGAGGCTCTGACTGCCATTAAACATTGCGTCCTGGGTGACATTGAAGAGGGAAACATTCATCTTTTGTTATGGGTTATTAGCAGCAAATCACGCGACTCCAGCTGATAGGCAGACAGTGTCACCATAAAACCGCGACTCCGAGCAAAACTTAGCGTCCTATGTCTATTGAGATAAGAAATAAGAGGAATGTAACGAGAAATAAAAATCTTTTGAAGTCCAGTTCTGCAGCCAAACATCGAGCTTTCCCAAAGCTTCGGTGCGTAATGACCAAATCCACATCACCGGACCGCTACAGTCAGAGAGTATCGGATCAAGTAATAACTCAACTATGGTAAGTTTCTTTAATTCAGAGTCCAAGTTTCTCTAATTCTTAGCGAGTCTTCTGCACAGGAAGGAAAGTGAAAAATGGTGTTTCCCGATGGTGTATTAAGAGACACTCCCTGCGCACCCGAGCTCGCCTGCGAGCGTTTTCTTCCACTGTGCCAAATCTCTCGTGCCTTTTAAAGTGATGATGAATTCTCGGTGGACCACAACACCGCTCCTCAATAAAGAACGCGGTCAGGTGGCTTTCCATAAAGCGCTACTGCATACATACAAAAAAGAAGGAAAGACAGAAAAAGAAAGAAAGAAAGACAAAAAGAGTTTTCCCTACCTGTTTTTTTAAAATGTATTTTTATTGTTTTTGTTTGTTTGTCTGTTTGTTTGTTTTTATACTGATCTGAGTAGTGTAGTAGTTCTATCTTTACAAATGTGAAGACGTTAAAGGCGTGTTAAAAAGCATGTAAAGGTATTTCAGGTACATCATGAATGGGGTTAAATGGCTTATTAACAGATATTTTGATCTCCAGGAGGAACATAATACCCATGTATGCATATTTTAATGGCCGTACAAATCTCCCTATAGTACTGATTCAGACATATATTAACTGTGGTGACAAATGACTGAGAGGTGTGAATTGAGTCTAATTGTTTTTTGTGTGTGTGACTGAGAATGATGTGACTGTGGCATAGGAGGTGAGAGAGGGAGCAGTATTTGCAAGCTTTAACTTGGAAATGAAGACTTGAACTAATAAACTTCTCTATGTTTTCTTCCAGGCTGCTGCTGAAATTAAATTTCTGAGCTCATATTTATTGGAATGTGTTATTCAAATATTACTTTGACGTTAAGGTGTAAACTGTTGGTGGCATGAAACAGAAATGAGAGCATTCATACAATAGTATCGGTTAAATTTTTTTAATATACTGGAATATCTTTCTATTATTAATAATGTTATCCTCCTGCGCTCACGCACACATAATGTGAGGATTCATTTTAGTCAGTGAAAAATATATGAAAATATTTGTGGCGTTTCTTATTAAGGTGTAGGAGTTTCAGAAATTAACTTTTAAAAATTACTGAAAAGAAGTACTATACTTAAAGTAGAGAGTATTAAGCTGCTTTGGCTGAATAGGCACCAATTTAATATTTATATCTTATATACTTATATCTTACAGCTGCTGTGACTTCCTCAAACTGCTGATATACGATACAGTTATGCGTGAGCACAGTCGCAATTTAAAGCAAAGAAATTTTTTTTTCCTATTTTATTCTAATACCTTACTTGTTTGGTTGTGAGATAACCGATATGCATTTCAGCACTTTAATAAAAGAGAGAGAAAAAACTCACCAAGACTTGTGTGCAGAGTCTGTCAGATTAATCTTCTGTTTGTCTAAAAACAAAGGCCATGAAATTCAATTTAGGGTGCTCCTGATTTCTGGGTAAGCAGCTTTCAGCCACCGACTGACAAGCATGTGTACAAACAATGATTTGCTCAATCTCAAATACTTTCCATGAGCCTGGGGGTGGTTTTTGTTTAGATAATTTATTAACGGCTGACAACAGAAGAACAATAAGTAGTTTTTTTTTTTGTTTACACTAAGATCAAATCATCTCATTAGCCTTTTGATTTGGTTCCTGCAAATTGATTGCCAGCATGTAAATCAGTGCTGTACAAACTGACTTTGTTCTATTATTCACTTTAGTGTGATTATAGAAAGCAGCTTGTACTTTCACCTAATCTCTCTGTCAATATGTAAATCCTCCACTACAGTTCAAACTTACCAATGCTTTCGCGAGGCTTTAAACTACAGAACTTCAAAGAATGTGAAAATGAGGAAAGTAGTCGCAAAATCAGCAGGAGGAAACTTCAGTTATTCTTCTGAACTAATTAGCAAATTCTGACACAAAAGTACACAAAGAGACACAAAGAGCTCATCGTGTCATTATTAAGTGGTTTTTCCAGATGTTTTGCACATTAGAAGCTTCTTAGACTTCATTAACCTGTTGCTTATTTAAACTTCATACTCTGCAGAGCGTCAGAGGGTTTCCTGTGAATGCCTCAGATTTCATTGATGCACCAGTCACAGGAAGAAACATAACTGGAGGTTATTGTTAGTATAACTGTAGATGAAAATATATTCATATGAGAATGCATACATGAATGTGAGTGCCTGACTTGTTCCTAAGCAACAGTAGACCTGTGAGCCCAGTGACAGATGGTTGGTGAAGTTATTTTGGTTTAGAGGAGAAAGAAAGGGAGGGAGCGGTGAGGTGCCTGGACGGAGGAGAGGGGGGGAAAATGTTTCCACTTAACATGAGGGAATTGGCAGCCTAGCAACACAAACTAAGTGAAGACATCCCTAGCAACAAAGATTTGGTGTTTGACCCCACCCACGTCCCTACTGTTCCTTGCCCATACATAATTTTTTCTTTGAGTTGCCGACACAGGGCCTAGACTCACCTTTTCAAACCCTTCCAACACAAAGACAACCAGAATTCCTCAAAACATACTCCTCATTAATTATGAGATTTCTGATATATTCAGTTATTGGCAAATCAAAACACACACAGGGGGGTTAAAGGATCAATTTATGAATTGTGTTTTAGATATATAAATATGAATAAATAAAGTATCACAGAGGAAAAGGTTTTGGGAATGTTTTGTAGAACACACGGTGATAAATATCATTGTCTGTGAAATTTGGTCAGCCAATTATCCAAATTCATGTGGCTGATCTGGTGTGAAATAACTAAATTCCTGCACTGTAACCAAGTTACAGCTACCTGGCCTAACCTTAGCTTGATTGCTGAAGAAAACTAATACTTAACAGGAAATGCTTGCTGTCCAGCTTGCCAAATACATTTATTAACTCATATATTATTGGTGGATCTGTCACATCAAAGTTAACTTTATTATCTTTTTCAGGTTATACACTTTATTAAGTACACCTTGCGCACAGTTGGCTCCCCCTTTTCCTTCAGAACTACTTTAATTCTTCGAGACATGGATTCAAGAAGGAGTTAGAAACATTCTTCTGAGATTTTGGTCCATTTTGACATGATTGCATCACACAGACGCCAGCTGCACATAATTTTATTTTATCTGGTCCCTCATTCACAAGTGGTCACCACAGCAGATGGATCATCATTTTGATTTGGTAGAGATTTTTACACCAAATTCCCTTCCTGATGCAACCTTCCCAGGGATTTGCGTTTCCTCCCTGTCTCTATCAAAATGTGCTAACCTCTGCATTATGGAGCCACAGTTCTCAGTTGCATATCCATGCCATGAATCTCTTGATATCTGGAGACTGTGGAGGTGATTTGAATAATTTAAGTACCTTATCATCATGTCCAGGGAAGCAGTTTGCTTGCACATACTCCAAGCTGCAGTTCACTTTGCCTGTCCTAATAACAGTGGTTTTACACCAGTTGCAAAGAAAGCCTTAAGGAGCTGAACACAAGTAGGACCCACAGTTACACATATATTATAATAATGATACATTGATGCATCAATGTGTAAGGTACTTCTCCATTAAGTGTAAGGTACGTACAGTATCCATGTCATTTACATTTAAATGACATGGATACTGTACGTACCTTACACAAAGCAGTCATTAAAGTTGTTTTTAAGAAGATTGTGACTTCTTTAGTTTATTTACAAGTGGATATTAGACTTCCTAAGAATGTGTGTTGTCTGCTGTTTTTTAAGATACAGTTTGCAGAACTTATAAATGTAATTTAAGAATTTCCTCCCCTGTCTCTCCTGAGCAGACAGCTCATGCTCTCAGATGCCACCCATTAACCTCATTTCCACTTAGACATAACCCACATCTCAGTAAGCAGGCTATCATGATGTGCCTCATCATTTCTGCCTGTTTACTCTCAATGTTCAGCCGCTTTGTCATCTTCATTCTTTCAAGCCCTTTCCTCCCCCCAGCTGTCTCTATATGTAACAGCAGGCCACATTAGAGTTCCCACGGTTCTGAAGTCTTAAAAAAACAACAACAGAAAATGCCCCTTTCCATTTGTCCTTCCCTCATGTGTTCTCAGTTTTTTATTTATTTTTACTTTTTTTTCACATATAAGCTATCATCCCCTGGGAGGCAAATGTAAGCTGCAGAGCCAGAGGAGCTAGTGTAGGAGGAAGATCAGATAGCAAAACTTCATAACTCAAATACACATTTTCCCACGTCAGCGACTGTGGGGTGCATTTCATAAGCTGGCTGACCACACACCTGAAATACACCTTGAAAACTCATATCCCCCCATTTGACCTTCCCACCTGCCAGCTAAACCCACCAAAGCAGGAAAAGGTAAGCTGAGTGCAGTTAACCAAAAGCTGATTTTGCCTGAGTGTGATTGTGTTTGGATATTGGTCCAGTGTGACAGCATTCTCAGACTCAGTGAAAAGCTTAAAGGGCTCCAGATAGATCTGTAACATAGGTCAGAACCCCTCCACCCCCTTCTTCCTCCTGCTCCACTCCTTGCTTCTTGTTCAGTCTTAATTGGCTGCCATGTGACCCAGCCGGCAGCTTTTTATTCAGGACAACCGGCGCTATGCTCATCCCAATATGTCACTCATCTGTGGGTGCAATCTCCACAGATGGCTCTGGAGCTGATAGATCCAAATCAGTCAATACTGAAGTTTGGTTTTCATTGCCTGCAGTGTATTACCTGCACACTGCACCCTCGCCCACAGCTTAATAGCAGTAGAACAGTTAACTATTATAGCTTTTCTACTCATTTCTCTATTTCTGTCATTTCTTCTAGTGGCAATTCTTGGACACTGATAGCAGTATCTTAGCAACCAGACAGAGATTAAGAATGGGGCACAGGGATAAAGATTCAATAAATGGACAAATGTACAGATAAGAAGCATTGTCTGCTTCTACAAGCACGACCATACATAAACACACCGCCGCCACCACAGACTTCCCGCAGTTGATTTCTGCAGGAAAATTGTTTATCCCACTTCTTTTTCATTTTTTAAATGTATTTATTTAACTTAAGTGTTCTATTGTTTTAGAAGCTGGCACATGTCCGAGTGCTCCAACATTTACTGGCATGAAGCTGTGCGACTCAGGAAAGAGAGTTTGGCCAGAAAGTCTCTAATGAACTTTTAATAATAGCCCGAAACAAAGCCAGACATTAAAACAAAATCTAGAAAGGCCTATAAATAGTTGCCACTGTTACTCTATTCTCATTTACTCGAGTTTCTCTATTAGGGATTCTATAAAATCTTAGTGTTTGATATGTCATGTCTTTCTAGTTTTGCCCGCATACATTTCACATTTTGTAGCGATGCTGTACTCCTATCGATCCAGCAGAGGGCATGGTGGCATGCAAAGCGTTTAACATTTAACGGGATTTACCAGTCACTTAGTGTTTACATGCAAAGCAACACAAATCACCTGCTGAGTTTTCACAGCAAGCCACCAAACAAGCTCTATTTAATCACAGGTCTCTAATGAGTAAAGCTTAAACTTTTAGTCTGCCACTGCAGTACAAGTTTCTGGCTATATCTAGGCATTTATGTTTTAGACTCACACTCGCAAGTGATAAAATAATGCATTAATTCTGATGGCCACTATTTTTTATAGATGGGCATTTGTGCAAAAGTTGACCGTTCTTAGAGTATAATAATCTAGTGATTTAACTAATACATCATTAAGCGCAATTTTGTTGCACATATACAACGACAGTAAAGAGCTATTCTGTTTTGTTCATTTTCTTTGAAGTCATGTCATTTCAATCAAAAGCAATCTTTAACTAAAAATGTATTTCTTTCTTATGAAGCATTGCTGGGCTGCTGATGTTCACAAAATCACCGTTTCGTTTCATCACTTCTGAAACTACAGCTTTCAGAGTTTTGCAGACCTGCTTAAAAAATTCTGTCTAGAAGATACAAAGACGCCCGATTTCAGTCCGATGACTCACTTTCTCTACTTTTGCAAAATGAAGAAGGATTTGCATGCGTGATTTCTGACGACACCCGTTGCTCTTGCAATCCAGCAAGTTATCCATCAGTGCCGACGGTTATCAAACAACTAAGAGAGCAGTCTAAACATGCCGCAAATACTGTACACACAGTGGATGGGAGTTTGTTACAGTATTAGACGGTGGGCTATGACCCAACATGCAGAATGAGGAAGCGGAAAGTTTCACATACACACAAGACTTACTTCAGATCCCAGTTCATTTGCTGTCCAGTCATGGGATCTTTAGCAGACCGTCTAGCTATACTGTTTCTACTTCTGTCCACATCAAACGTCTGCGGTAAGATGGTTTTATTAATAATATTCTATTCAGCCTTAGGCTATTTTATTTTTCATTTTCACCTGCCGAGGTGATTTTTGTCTCTTGTCTTTGAATGTTCCGCGTAGCATAAATTTGATACATGTCTGTGTGATCACATTTAATAGCCTACAATTTTCTGAAAAGGGAAAAAAAAATCGCCTTGACTAGATAGACGCTGTTGTTTAGGGGCTGCTTTAATTGCGCTGCTTCCTTGTAGCTTGCCACCTCTCCTTATAAGGGAGTGAAAATAGTCGGGATGTGTCTCCCCTAGGAAGGTGACCTCTGGCTTCTCTGTACTCCATATTATAACATTTTCTTTTCACTTGTCATCAGTTCAACTTAAATACATTAGCACTCACACTAACTTTTGATTTTTATTTGATTGAAAAGCAACATTTTCAATCAAATTCTATTCAGTCAGGTGGTATCAGTGTAGTAAGCAAGTGGATTTACATGAGAGGATCTTTAAATATGCCTGATTATGATTACTTATAAATTGAACAAACCTACATCATGTTTTTATGTAATGCTGATTCTCTCAGATTATGTACTTTAGCTTACATTTAACAATTGTATCACTGGTGACCATGCTTCAGTGTAATTCTATAATCAGCCACACCCAAACACCTCACAAGAAAGTACACTGAAAAGGGAGTGGACTTTTTACACATTTAACTCACTTTGAAGGCTTTAATTTTATGCTATTAGATTCTATCAAAAACTTATGGCATCTTATTAAAGAGTTGAGTAGCATTAGTGCTAGGAAATGTAAAGGAATTTCTTTTATTTGTATATTAGTCACATTATTTTATTGTATAATGTCTTGGTGCCACTAGATTTTAGTCTCACACTCATGCTGACCGTCTGCCCCACGATCATGCACTCTCTCCACCAAGCTTGGATTTATGTTCTTTGTTTTGATTAAAGAATTTAGCTACCGTGCACCGCTTGTCTGCAGGCTTTATTGAATGGAAAACTTCCACAACATGCTACCTTGTGTAAAACATTCAGAAATGTATTTCAGCTAGTTAGAAAGACACTATATAGTATTGCATGCATTTTTAATTTTTTCTGGGTGTCATTTTCACAGATTCCAATGTATGCACGTCACGAGGTGTCACGACATGTCAACAGTGTCTGGCTGTTCACTCGACCTGTGCATGGTGCTCTCAGGAGGTAAAAACACACATAAACACAGTTTCTACTCACTCCTCCCCCTCATTCCTCAGTGAAGCAAGTTAGAACTAAAATATGATTCCCCACAGATTGCTTCACTCCATCACCCTCTAGGGCTTTTTCATGGTACCTCCTTAACAAAGATATACACCCTAAGCTCTTAAGTATACTTAAGAGAAAAACTGTTTTGCTGCACGCAGAGATACATTTGGCTGCTCCCCTATGCACAAAGGGTCACCAGGGCAGGTACCTCCACCGATATTTGTTTGGCTTGGTTTGGGGTTGTTTTTTTTTTAAATGTTTTTTAGTGTAAACCACTACACTATGGAGCCACATTGTATTATATACATTAAATTAATTAATGAATGCAAAAGACTCAACAGAATGGCTGTGATTTTTCTCAGGAGTTTGGGAAAGGGACATCTGGCACATCTCGCTGTGACCTAAAAGAGAATCTACTGAAAGAAGGGTGCAGCCCAACGTCACTAGAGTTTCCCACCAGCACCATCAATATTCAGCAGGATGTGCCGCTTAGTGACAAGGCTTCAGGAGCAGCTAATGATGTCACTCAGATCAAGCCTCAAAAGATCCAGATGACTCTAAGACTAGGTATGTTAACACCCAACTAGATATCATCTATATAAAGATCAGGAGATACATGGAACAGCACCATTATGCAACCTGCCATAAAGAGTCATTTTTATTGTTCTATAGTAATAGCATAATGTACCAGAGCTGGTTGTAAACTGATAATATAGTCAATATTTTTCTCCTGGAAGTGGACACCTTTGGAGTTATTTCTGCTGTGTAGTTAATCAGTGTCATCCTCTGTCCCTTGTCTAACTCTCTGGTCCTCTTAACGTCCCTCTCAGGTGATGCCAAACGTTTCACTGTGTCTGTGAAACAGGTGGAGGATTATCCTGTGGACCTCTACTATCTGATGGATCTCTCATATTCAATGAATGATGACTTGGCTCGCCTCGTCACCTTGGGCAATGGTCTTGCTGCAGCCATGGGGAAAAAAACAAGCAACCTGCGCATGGGGTTTGGGGCCTTTGTGGACAAGACTATGTCCCCATACATGTACATGTTTCCTCCAGAGGCAATCGATAATCCATGCAATGGGTAAGTATGGTGCAGGTTGGTATTAGTTTTAAAGTGAATAAGGAGCTCTGATGGAGATTTTTCTACCAGAAGTGTTTAGCAACTTAAAATTGATTTTCCTCTTTCGCTGATTCACTTTCCCGCTTTCTCGCATTCATTATAAACAGGATTGGTACACAATGCCAGGCTCAGTTCGGTTTCAAGAATGTGCTGTCACTGACGGAGAAGGTAGCTCGCTTCACTGAGGAGGTGAAGAAACAGAAGATATCGAGAAACAGGGATGCTCCGGAGGGTGGATTTGATGCTGTCATGCAGGCGGTGGTGTGCAAGGTATAAATAACATAAAAATGTCAAATAAAGATACAAGTCCTCAGAGATTTGGCAACACAGTATTCCCTTATGGAAAAGAAATACAATGTTTTAATTTCCTACAGTAGCTGATGTTATATACACATAAGTCTCTACACATATACTTTTCTGTTATCAGCTCCTTTTGTATTTTTTAATACAAAATATTGGTAGTTTTATTCAGACTTAATTAAACATATGCTGTATGCTTGATCTTGTTGTTTGTTTTTGGTAGTTTTTTACATTTTATATTATATTTTTATTACGGTATGTTTGTGTATCCATCATCATTAGGATAAGATTGGCTGGCGTCCGGATGCCTCGCATCTTCTGGTGTTTACCACTGATGCCAAAACTCATACTGCTCTGGATGCACGCATAGCTGGTGTTGTCCAGCCGAATGATGGACAGTGTCACCTTGATAATGACAATCTTTACAACAAATCTACAGTGCTGGTAAAGAGAGATAGCTAAATGCATAATTTTAAAGGTTTTTGGACAAAGTATTGCTTTTCCAAACTATGTTCTTCTGGTGTCTTCCAGGACTATCCCTCTTTGGGGCTCTTAACGGACAAAATATCTGAAAACAACATAAATTTAGTTTTTGCTGTGACCAACTATGTGGTACCACTTTATGATGTAAGCAACACTCACCGTGTCTTGTGATAAATTTACTACTGTTAAAAACTTTTACTATTTTACCACCATGTCTCTATTGCCAGGAATACAGTAAGCTTATTCCAGGCACAACTGTGGGAACTCTGTCTGATGATTCTGGGAATGTTATTCAGCTTATTGAGCAGGCATATGCGGTAAGGAGTTGAGTTTGAGGTTGGAAAAACGAGTGGAACATGCCAAATTATATTGTCTATTTGATCTGGAAAATGAACAGTAAAACCAATATACCTTTAATTTGAGCAGAAAATTCGTTCTAAAGTGCAGCTGGAGCTGTTGAATGTCCCAGACGAGTTAAATCTCTCCTTCAACGCCACTTGTCTAAATGGAGAGGTCATCCCTGGAATTAAGTCCTGTACTGGCCTCAAGATTGGAGACACAGTAAGTAATGTTTAAGGCATTTTCAGTATGCATCCAGTATTTCTACACAGATTATCAAAGAGTAATTTCTTCCTCTTCAGGTGTCATTCAGTGTTGAGGCTCAGTTGCGGGGCTGCCCTAAGGAGAAGAGTCGTACCTTTACCATCAAGCCTCTAGGCTTCAAAGATACCCTTGAGGTTACGGTGGATTTCGCCTGTGGTTGTGAGTGTGAGGCAAAGGCACAAGCCAACAGCCCCTTCTGTAGCAAAGGCAACGGGACCTTCGAGTGTGGTGTTTGTCAGTGTCACCCAGGTCGACTGGGCCCGCATTGTGAGTGCTCACTTGAAGACTACAGTCCATCTGATGATGCCAACTGCATCCGGGAACCAGAGAGCATAATGTGCAGTGAAAGAGGCGACTGTCTGTGTGGACAGTGCTCGTGTCACGCGAGTGAGTTTGGTCAGGTGTGGGGAAAGTACTGTCAATGCGACGACTTCAATTGTCTGCACTTTAAGGGAGCTCTGTGCTCTGGTGAGTAGATTGTTTTATTTTTTTTTTTATCATATAATCTTAAACTATCCCTTTAATATTTTGCAATAGCACAAAATCTGATGCACAAACTGAATATCAGTCTTCACTGATGGAACAAATTTCCTCGTGAGCAAAATCAAGAAAAATTGCTTCACCGAAGTGCAGAAAGCTTTTAGCTTCAAATAAAAAAACAAGATGAACACACATGAGCCACACCCAGTGGATTTCTGCCATACACATGGCCTTTCACAGCCACATCCAGGTCATCGTGACACTCAATTCGTAGTTGATCAAAGTAAACATGCAGTGGTATGTGCAAGTATATTATCCTAAAATCATCTGACTATGAAGTCTGTATTAAGGATCTTAAGAAATTCTAGAGACTTTGCAATAATGTCCAGGTTAGTAAAACATCGAGCATATTTTCTTAGTTTTGTGATCATGTTTGCCATGCTGATGTTGGGATTTACACAAAATCCACCTCCAAAACTTTCAGTTTTTGAAAATATCAAATTATAGGCACACGAACTACCTGCAGGGCCCTGAAGATAGACAAGAAAATATTTTATCATACGAAAAGCTGTTTTTGTTCACTAAGAGCAGGAAAAATGAAGTTTCTCTCCCCTTTTCTTTCCTTGCCCTGAGGCTTTGTTGTATGCTCTCTTCCGTTCTCTCTTTGTATATAAACATGTCTCAGTTGGTTTACATAGTTTTCCTGTTACATAGGTAGATTAGCCAAGAAACAACGCTACTTAAAATTCATTTGCCATCATTAAGACAGTCTTTTCTTGCTTATAACAGACATGTAAATGATATACAATTATATACAATTGTTAAATATAAGCAATCATACTTATCAAATGACCAACCCTTTGTCAGACCTGTAAATGTGATGTTTGCTCTGTAGAAGGCCAGTCACAGAACACACCCATTTACACCTATATTTTTGTGGTATGTGATTTCTATCATTCCCAAATGCAAGTTGGTACAACTCCCTATCCAGTTACTCAATTGCAGTGATAAAACTTTGTCCCTCAGTAATTTATTGTTACAGCATTTTTGCTCTATGATTGGTAAGAAGGAGTATGAGTAACAGTACAACAGGAAACTGCTCTTTTATATTTATCAGTAATGAGCAGAGAAGACGTAGTGCACATTAAACGTAACTAGAAAGAAATTAAGAGAATCTCAAGTTTTCTATATTCTTCTCTTTTTCTTAATATGGAAATAAGGACACTTTCCCTATTGGGGTTATTATTCTGTCTGTGTTTACTCAAGCTTTGGAGTAAACATTTCAAGTACACGGACTTGTGTTACTGAGATACCTCTTCTTACTACAGTAACGAGAACATGAATAACAGGAACCATGCTCATAGAGCTATAAGAAGTTAGCCTAAAAGATACTGTTAGATTTCATTACAGGATGTGTAAGAAACATCAGTTTTGGAGATGTAAGTCAGTCATCCTCATTAAAAAAATAAGTATATTAATGAAATTTGAGACAGTTAGTAGTCCACTGTGATTTACAGTAAATTGAAATAGTGTGGGGAATATAACACAAAAACCCCAAATTAGATTAGGTGTGTATCCTCTGAAATCAACTTTTACCTTAAATAAACGTATCATACATTGCCAAGCTGAAATCAAAAGTGTCAACAAGAAAAAAGGGTCCCACAGGTTCTTTCTTAAGGGAGATTAACTTTTGCAGACACAAAGCCAAGACGCAATGTGCAGATACTGTCATAAGTAGATAAAGCATGAGTGTCCCTTAGTTAGAGCTGCCATGACTCAGGGCATAATCCCTGTAGCTGTGCAGATCTCCTACTGATATGAGGCCAGTTTAGGGCTCAAGAACAGGAGTCAGCATGCAGCCCAAGGGAGCACAAATAGGAGGGAGGAGACTACGGGAAAGTTTGCATTCCTCTGCTGATTTCTTTTTTTTTTTTTTTTTACCTCTTTTCTCATTAGTGCACATCACTTGATTGTGTTTCCGCTTCTTCTTCAACAATGTAATGTTGTGTTTGAGTACTCTGTCTTTATCCCTGTCCTTGTCCTTTTATCATGGCCCCACAACCTGTGCACTGGGATGGGCTTAATTTAATGAATTATCATGTTTGCTCACAAAGAAATGAGCGTGATATAAAACTAAGAACCCTTTTTCACGTGTGTGCAGGGGTACCGCCAGAAATTCTGGGCTCTATGGAAACCAAAATTTCTGAGCCCTCTACATTTTTCACAGATAAAATTCAACCCAATAAACATACCCTGTATGATGCGACATGCCTGCGTTTGTCACTGTCTGATCTGCATCATAGCAAGAGACGCTATGCTAGCGACCGTAGCTTGGAGGAGAGGTGGAACGAACCATTGTGAAAGGGAGGGGTGTGTCATAAACAGTACATTATTATAATACATTATTTGTTAAATATTATTAAATATATGGTCAAAATAGGCAAAATACACTATGTGTAGGAGGGGCCCTAGCACATTTAACATATATATTAAAAAGAGAAAATAAATAAGAAAAAAAAAGGGATCTGGTCTTCTGGGCCCTTCCTCAGCCTGGGCCCTTAGAATCGTCCTAACCTTCCACCCCTTTACGGCGCCCCTGC